>WBMV01002155.1:1838896-2077301 GCA_013396655.1 Campylorhamphus procurvoides | reverse complement strand
TTTTTTTTTTTTTTTTTTTTTTTTTTTTTAGAACTTGTAATGTTAATCTTAACCACTTGGCATAGATTTGCTTTTCGATAAAAGGAGTCAGGCAAAACTCAAAGGAACTGTGTCATTAGAATGAAACATACACATCTTCACTGTTCCTTTAAATGCTCAATAATTACTAATACTGACCTTTGTAAAATGATTTTCATTTCCTTTTAAGAAAATAGATGTATGTGGCCTAAGCTGTTTGAAGTGTCCTTTCATTTGAAAGCTAATTGTATATCTTTGGGAGTGGAATATATCATGATGGCAATAAGGTTAACTGTAAAAGTCCAGTTGGATACCACTGTAATTAAGAATGAAACTATGTACTTTCTATGTATGTATTTCCAAGCAGGGGGGGCTATTTAGAATGTTTGTATCTTCCTTCAGTGAAACTAGACAAGCTAGTGGTCATGTTTACTTAGTTTACACAGAGAAGTGCTAGATACCTAAAAAAAAACCGAAAAAGCCCAAAACAATTATGAATTCACTCTCATCAAGTGAAAAAGTGGGGAAATATCAGTGTGTCACATACTTTAGGATACGGTGGTGAATATCTGAAAGAAAGATGTCTGATGGGATGTTGGCAGAGAGATGAGTGCAGGGAATGGGAATGCTGGAAAAGAGTTAAAAACAGGCAGGAAAAAAGCAAACATTAGTGAAAATGGACTCTTTCTTCTACTTCTCACCTTATGTGTATGTTAGTGGTGCTCTGTTACTACAGAGCAGTATGTTTGCTGCTTTTAGACAGAACAACTCTGGGTAATAATCATCTTGGAGTTTGCAGTAACCATTGCTGCTTATGTCACTTCTGGGTAGTTTTCAGTAGTCATGAAATGCACCTCTCCTCTCTGAAAAGTAACACTGACTCTCCTTTGTATTATAATTTTTTAATCATGTACCTGTTTTCTTATTTGCTGAAGAAGGAACCAAGTAAAATTGCTGATTTGTGCCATGCTGTGTCCCCCCTCACCCATCACACTAAGTCACACACTGAGTATAAATCTTAAGACTGAAGTTCAGCCAGAACTGAGTCTCATTTCTGATCAGTGCTTTTAGAGTTACAAGGTCTTTATACAGTATTCCAGTTAATAACTGTGTGGACAGATCTTTATTTCTCAGGAATTTTAGTGTATAGTTGTCCCATAATACACCAGCATAATTGCTGTGCCTCTATACCAGTAGCAGGGTATATATACTCACTGATCTTGGAGTTTTAGGAATATTTCTAACTGTTTAGGAATACTTCTAAAATACTTCTAACTTTTACTTGTATTATGTAGTCCCACATATATTTGAAAGTAACAACCCAGTATAGAATTAAAAAAAAAAAGAGATTTAGTTCTGTTTTTAAATTGAAGTGTGATTTGATTTAGTCAGGAGCAGTCATGAAACAGCAATTGTTTTGGCTATCAATATTGTACAGGACAGTCTCAAGGTCACTTTAAGCATGTAAACCATCTCACTGTTTTTGACTAATGACTACAATTTGCTGTCACATTAATAGTCTGACACTAGGAAATCAAAAAAGCATAACATTGGAAAATGCAGTTGCTTCCAAGATTCTTCACTGCAGCACTGATTTAATTTGAAGGATTTGATGAAAAAAGTTAGTTTTTTGGTCACTAAATTACAAAATAGTGATTTTTATGTAAAACAAAAACTATCTCCTTTAATATTGCAGCAGCAAATGTGATATAGGATATGTTAGAACCTCACAAACCTTCTCTCTGCTGGTGCATGGTTTTGCTGTTTGCCCTTGCAGAAACTGGATGCAGACATATATACTTCATGCTTTCATTTTATATCAGAAATTTCATGTATTACATTAAAATGTGATAATTGTAAATAAATATTTTAAATGATATTTGAGATGATTTTCAGTTATTCATTTAGGAAAAAACTTTGTTTCACTAGAGTGTTTTATGCTGCTGTCGTGAGTTTTGCATTTTCTGAAGGTAAATAGATGTTGTCCTTGCTAGCTTAGATGACAAATATTGCTGCTTTGAAATATAAACTGAGGGTCTTCACAATTATACTTGTACTGACAGCATCTGAAGGACTCGTTACACATAGTATTAACCATTGTGAAAAATAAAAAGATGGTTTATGGGTGCAGATTTGGTCACTTTATACATTGGGAAGTTCCACAGCCATCAGCCACTGGCAGAAAATAATCCTCTCTCTGCCTGAATAGGGCCAAGTTTTGTCATCAAGAAGTGGTGGAGTCACCATCCTTGGACGTGTTCAAAAACAAGTACACGCAGGATGTAATGAAACAGTTCAGTGGCCATGGTGGGATTCAGTGGAAGGGTAGACTTGATGATCTTGGAGGGCTTTTCCAAGCTTAATGATTCCATGATTCCCTCTTAGACCTTCAGCCATACGTTTCTTACACAATTCTGTAAAATAGGGAGGATGTAAGCTCAGTCTAGACTTGAAGTTAAGCCCTTAAGTCTTAGAACTTGAAACATATCATCTTGAACTTCATTAAGGCTATTACCCTGCAGGAGTATTGGAAGTTCTGTTGTGAGAAACATGATGTACTTCTTCAGATTTTTACAGCACTGTTATGTAGACTCTTGGAAAAGCATAAAGCAAGTTCAACTAAGCAGTTTGCTCTAGAAAAATGTAAAATCAAAAGAAAACTGCTTTTTCTGAACCTTGAACGCATGTAAGAGCCCGCAATAGCATCTAAGAGATGCTGTGGCATGAAACTGTTAGTTTATCCACAGTGAGCCAGTCTGACCTCCTAGGCATAATATTTTAAAGTTTTTTCCTTTAGAATCTTTCCAAGAGAATTGAGTTTGTACAATGAAGAATAGCAGGGGTGTAACAGAAGTGGTTTTATTAGTCCTTTGCACACCACTGGCAGTTCATGTGGGTTTCACAAAGCACAGAGGTGTCCTTCTTGGTCTGGATGGCTTCGCACCTCACTGTCGTTTAAGCAGTCTGGGTGCCAAAGGGAAATTTGCGAGCTGTGTCTGTGGCTCTGCATGTACTGAAATACAGTCTTGTATCATTAGTATCGCCCTTGAGCCAGTAGCTGTAATGCTTTGGGACTTTGAGTGGTATTACCGAAGAACTGTGTTTTAGGTTCTGTATGGTCATGACCCTACACACTGGCTGGGTAAGGAAAGATACACAAAAATCTTAACAGATCATGATATCTGGCAGCATTTAAAATCCTTATTCTAAGTCCTTTGTATCCCAATATTACAAACCAAAGTAAATTGCATGTCAAAAAAGATTATTAGTATAGGCACTTTTACTATTTTAAAATAACTATGGGAAAATCATATTGCTTGTAATGTTTCTTTGCAAATGTAGCATCCTTAGGTTTTTCATGTATGCTCTGTTTCTAGTAACTTCCATTTTGTTTCATCCTTTGTATTTGAATTAATTGGTAAAGTCTCACAAATTTGAAAAGGCAGTCTTTCCTAAAGCTAATGCAAACTTATGCAATATATTATGGGAAGATATTAGTGTTTTTGGCCAAGGTGCTTTTTATTTTCCTTTAGTTGGTTGTTTTTTTCTATTTATTTTAAGTGTTGGAGAGTTAATGCCTTTTTTTCCTTTTTAACAAATGTGGCTGATGCATGTACACTGAAGAAAGCTTTTTAATTGAATATTCCTAATTGTTTTCCCTTCGCGGTACTCATTAATAAATGCTGAATTTATTAAACCTTTAGAAGAACACTTGGTTAATACTCCTTTGGCATTATCTAAAGCACAGTGCATTGACTGTTCTGTTAAAGAGAGAATATGATAAAATATATAAATATGCCAGTTCAGAAAAGTTGTCATGTTTTATCAAGCAAAACTGCATCTCCCACCATGCTTGACTGGAAACCTTGAAAGCGATTACAGTAGTCACAAAAGTTAATGAGTTTTGTAACTGCATTCTGTTAAAATGTTGCTTTAGGCAGCATATTCTGAACACACAATCTTCATCCCTTTTGGGTTTTGAGGGTTTTGAGACTCCTCTTGCGGCAGCAGAGCAGTGTTGTGTCAGTGCTGCAGCTCAACAAGCTGGTTGGGATTTAGAGAACTACAACTTCTACTGAATTTTGTGATCCACCTCCCTCTGTCAAGTATTTCCATTTCCTTATTTGTAGCTTAAATGTAAAGATATTTTAGTTCAACAATGTCGTGACTGGAAGCTTTTTGTGTACCTGACAAATTAAGACTGTCATATTCCTCCTCACACCAAGTGTGCTTACACGTGTCTCTCCTTTTTCCTAGGTGAGTACCTGAAGGTTAACAGAATTGCTGATTTTCGAGTGTGCTTAATGCTTTTCTGTAAAATGTAGTGGGTAAGTAAGAGAGATGTTGCATATTGTATTGTTGGGTTTTATAAATGAGCACACAAGCAAAAATGAATAATTTATAATAACTTCTGCAATGGTGTTTTAATCAGTGTTGTAATTGGCTGTTGTATTAACATGATATGAAAACATGCAATAGATTTGAGAAGGTATTTTATTTAGGGAACCTTCGATTCGAGGCATTACTCAGTTTCATGGAACCTTGTGACTTCTGTGTCCCTTTGCACTTAAATTATGTAGAATAGACTTGTAAACTTTTAGAGTTTAAATGTCAAAATTTGTTTTTTATAGGGAAAAACGCACATAAAAGGCTAAAATTCGCAGTTGTAGAAACGAAACCAGAAAATATCACAGATTTAGATAACTGGTTTGTACTTGTGGCTACTATACCTATAAATGAATGTTTTGCATTTTCAATTTTATTCATGGTCAACATTATGCTTTGGAATTGTATTTCTTCTGCAGAAGTTGTTAGGAAAAAATTCTGTTTGTAATATAATGCTCTCAACTAACTTATGTCTTCATTACAATTACCATTATTTGTATGTTTATTATAGTTAACAAAAAGCCAACTATTTTTCTCAAAGACTTCTAAACAGAATGGCTTACTTATACTGGATGACTTTATCACCCACTTTGGTGTATGATTGGAAAAACTAGAAGTAAAGGACTTTGTTGCAATCCTTGCCCTGCTATAACATTACCAGTACTCCAAGGGCCACAGTTGCTTTCATTGGAAGTATCTTCCATATCAGTCAGAAATAAAAATTCATGAAAAACTCAGTTCTATGTGAATAGGTTAAAATGTTTCAAACCTGTAAAATCTGAGTCCTGACTTAATGTAAATTGGCATTTATTTAAATGGTAGTTAAAATACCTAGTTTGTGAGAGTTACGTTTAAAGCTTCTGATTTTAACTTAGTGTTTTGGGTTGGTTTTTTTTTTTTTTTTTTGAAAGTAATAGTTCTTGTCTACATGGATGCTTGAATTGTCAAATATTCAGTTGGTTTAAATACTGTTAGTAGGAAGAAAGTGTTTAAAATATGCCTCAGACATGATTCTATAGAAAGAATGAGATGTGGTCTACCAGTAATGCTTTTCTGCTTTATATGGTAAAACTGAAAAGGGTTTATTCTGAAAAGGGTTTATTCAGTTATACATGTACAGTGATATTCATAAAGCATGAAAATGAAAATAGCATACTTCTAGGAAATGAGAACTCTGAGAATTTTTATAAACCTGGAAAACTTAAGAGAAATTTGTATGAAAACTACTGAATAGTACCATGTGATGCTCAGCTTGTATATGGAAGAATACATGAGTAAAGCAGAGAAGAGTACAGAAACACTCAATAATTGTGCATTTAAAGCCTTAAGGAGGGAAGTTTATATTGAAAATGTGGTGAATGGGACTAATTTAGAATGCCAGATAGTAATTTTGTTACGGCTTTCTTATTTTGTCTTTACCTTTCTTTTTGTCACAACTGTGACTCTTACTCTGCTCTGATTCTGTTATACTTTAAATGCTTAAGAACAACCTTTAAAAGAGGTAGAAGAAAGGTTTGATAGATATTTTGTGTATTTAGGTATGTCTGAGTTTATAGTCTTAGACAGCAGTTTATCTATTCAGTAACTTCTAAAACATCCTTGAAATTCAGATGTCTTGTGAAAACAATGAGCTGTGTTTTTCTCTAATTTGAAAACGTTGTTTTACCAAAACTTGCTATCAAATCTCAGGCTACTTAATTCAATTGAAATACAGATAATCAAGTGATAAGCCTAATGGAAATAAATGGCATTCTTGCTTTCAAGGGTCAGTAATTCTCCCCATATGAAAGTATTCACTGTTGTCTTATTTTCATTCAGGGGTTTCTTAATGAATAGCTACAATGTGTAGACTAGTGATGGAACTTAAATTGATTCAAGTGTGGTTGCAGTTTGTGAACTTGAAAGACATATTTTATTCATTCCCAGCTACCCGAATATCTAAATCTACCAAATTAAATAACTGGACTGTAGTTTATTGTCTGTTCTCTGTATCAATTGTTGTTGGGAACAGGTGCATTAAACCTAAAGCAGGATCACAAGGGGAAATATTGAGGCCACAGATTTATCTGCTAGGTTGGATTCTATCTGGATGTATAGGTTTGAATAAGGTAGTCCAGGAAAAAGAATATTAATAAGGAATTAATAAGTTTTTTTATAGGTAATTGCTAACATGAAAGCAGTACTACCAAAAACCTGGAATTTTTATATCAGCATTAATATGCTATTGAAGAAGCCTCTGGTAGGCTCTGGAATAGACCCAAATATTGCTGATGTACATCTCTTGAATATAGAATAGACTGTATTCATCTAATGTTCTATGGAAATAACCGGAGTTGCATTTAATGGAGTTGAAAAGCAAAGCAAAACGCAGTGGAACCTTGACTTAGGTATGTTAATAAACTGTATTAGGAACAAGTCAGGTGGAAAATACCAATGCTATTTTCATTGCTACCTGAGGAAACAACTGCTAAATGTGGATGGATACAGTATATCTTCTAAATATAGAATTCTGTACATAAGATGAGTTAAATTTTAAAATAATAACTACCTTACATTTCAACAGGAGTGACATCTGGTGTCTTGATTAGTTACATCACCTGTGTTTACATACTAAAATCATTCTTGATATCTTTTTTTTGAGTAATGTGTGTTACTAACTTCAACATTAATGCAAAACACTTGCTTTTGTTAAAATCGGTGACGTTTTATTGCACTGTTAAAAAACCAAGTTTTAACTCTCATTTTTGTAGCCAGGTTGGTATTTCTTTTTTGTTCACATAAAACTTGATATGAACTTTTCATTAGTTTGTAGTTAGAATTACTTAGATCTTTGGTTCTATAAGCAGAGCATATCTAATCCTTCCATCCTGCTCTTCCTGCTCTCCTCCTTCCACTAGACCTTTAAGATTATCTTGTGGTGTTAATTGAACCATAAAATGCCTGAATCTGAAAATAACCAATGACATCAGGGGCATCTTCCCAAATATTTTGATGAACAGATTTAAAACTCAGCTGACACCAACGCAGGCATTGTACTTGCTATCAAAAATCAGAGGCATTGTGTTCATGCTGACTTTCCTGCACCTCCAACACCAAGGTGCAATGAACCTGCACATTTGCTGAAGTGCCTCAAGAATTTGAGCAGTCAGGACCATATCTGATGAAAATGTGTTTCAGATATACCTTGATAAAGGATTTTCTCTCATCTGCAGGTAACTTTAATACTTCATTATTTGCCCCAGTTTGAGATGAAATGTGAATTTAATAGGCTTTTGAGCACTGTGACTGGTGCCTTGTTTTACACTGATTGAGGGAAAATGTACTAATGACAATAACCTGTTACTTGTTCTTTTCTTATTTGAGATTTTTTTGGGGGTGGGGGAAGGAGTTGATTTGTATGGGGGAGGTGTGTTTTTGGTGGTCTTTTCTTTGTCATTTTCTGTTTGTTTTGGTTCTGTGGTTTTTTTGGTTGGTTGGTTTTAGGTTTTTTGTTTGTTTCATTTGGGTTTTTTAACCCTTCCAGACAAACATGTATTCTTCAGGTAAAACAAAGGCGGTTCTTTTACCCATTTATTCATAGAGCAAACAAATCCTTTAGAATGTCTGCTTTTGTACTTCAGTGTGAAACGATAAAATAGGAAGTCTAACACTTTGGGACTTCATAGACTTAAGTTTTTATATGTGCAAGTATTATGTGTGGAGCATTTTTGAGATCTTGGCAATTAGAGATGAAATTATTTATTCAATAGAATCTGCAAGTTCTGTCAAACTAAGATGACTTTGTAGGAGACGGTCCTTGAGACCAGTTATCCTTTGCTATCCCTGAAGAAAAGTTGTTCTTTTGTTGTACTCTTTACATGCTTTTTTGCTAGTATATGTGTACACAGAAGGTGGTCTGTGTAGTGTACTTAAAATCAAATTTTATTCCTGTTCATCGCTGACTTGTACATAAAGTGTGGAGGTTTTTTTGAGTTAATTACCTTGATGAGTTCTCTGTATACACTAGACAGAATGTAGTGTCCTTGGTAATTCACAGTGTGGACTAACATACCTCAGTTTGCAGATGGTTTTGTAGCTTTCTGTTGAAAGGTGACAAATAAGCAAGCCAGACTAGAACAGCATCAGCAACTGTGTTAGGAACAGAATGGACACTGGATGGAAAGGGCTGAGCATGAAAGTGCAGAGAAGGTGCAAAAGGAGTACTGGATAGGCTAGGAATAGAAGCTGGAGTGCTCCAGAATGGTCCTTGTCTTCCACTCCCTTTCCAGGTTGATTCTGGCCAGCAACATGGGATGAGCTGCAGCTTGTTGGCCAGCTGGGCCAGGCTGGGGCAAAGAGCAGAGTTCAAGTTTAAAGAGGAAAACACATTGTGGTGTTTATGATAGCTAGTTCATGTTTATTGCTAGCAGCTTTGTGCACATGTATATGATATTAAATATTTTTCCATATCGAAGCTACCATGCAATGATAACCTGCATTAAGCAGAGTAATTATTAAGAGAAACTTCACCAAGATTTGTCATGTCTGCAGCATATTTCTATGCAGTGAATGAAAGGTGTTGCTAAGGGGCATGATGTCCTGTGTCTATGATCTGCAGCTTAATTGAACATCTTATCTTTTCCTTTTATTACTTATAGCACAGAAAATATGCTACGTGACTTCCAATATAAATAAAATATGTTATCCTCCATTGAGCTTGAGGATGCAGTGCTAAGCAGGAGTAAAGTGATATAAAGAAGCCAGGGAGAAAACCTAAGCTCACCACACTGGTATTCACTGAGAGCTTAAAACTGTGTTGACTTGATGATAAAGAAATAAAATAAGTAAAAATATTTGGTGTGTTTATGACTTGAGAAGGAACAAATCTTTTAGAAGACAAAGGTTAACCTTTTACCTGGGTTAGCTCAGGAAAGGCAGCTGAGCAATTGAGCTGCCACAGAATAACATGAATTGAAACTGCTGCTTGTTCTTAATCTATAGTCCCGTTTGTACTGTTCAGGAATTAAGATGGAATGAAAACTACTGATTAATGAACTTGCCAGAGAGTCTCTCTGGCTGCCTGGATGCTCTTTTCCATGATGTTCACTGGTTCTTTTTCAGTGGAGACCTGCACCAAGCCAAATTGGCTGACTGACAGAACTCTGCTCGTGAGATATCCATCCAGTGATGGGGACTCCTGTGAGTGAGCTGTTGTCTCTCACATTGCTCACTCCAGGCTCTTGCTGCTCTGCTATTCCAGCTGTCATCTAGTAAAGCTCATTTTAAGCCTTAACTGTCTCCCATCCCTTATTTTTATATGGATCATTTGGGGGAGGGGGGTGTTTGTTGTTTTTTTTGTTTGTTTGTTGTTTTTTATTATTTTAAAGGAAAAAAAAAAGGATAAATTAGTATATTCTTCAGGGAGTGAGACTTACTTTGGTTATTTCTGTCCAGAGATCTCTCAGTCTCTTTTTAGCACAGTTAAAAACACGTGAGGCCACATAGAAAGGTGGATCAGCGAAACAGTTGAGTGGTTTCCTTTTTTGCATTGTGTGTGGAAACTTTGAGATGAATAGGTTTTTGGGTTTGTTTTTGGTTTTTTTTTTTTGGAGGTGCCAGGTGCTTCAACAGGAAACAAAGAGGCTTTTCAGTAGTCAAGTATAAGCAATTTAATTTTGTGTCAACCAGGTCCCTGATTTCTTACACATGATCTCTTCAAATAGGCAGTTAGATGATGTCTTATCCTGAGTACCCAGTGAGAGTCTGCTTAGTAAGCATGACTATGGTAAAACCATAGTCAATGAGATGAGCTTTAATTTATTGCCAGATAAATTACATGTTTGTGATACATAAGTTATTATTTTGGTCTATAGGGCTTCCAGGAAAGGAGAAAAATGAAAATCACTATCCAATATTAAAAAAGAAAAAGAGGTCTATACTTTTTACTTACATGTAACAGACTTGTTTAAGAATCAGGGTTTTTTCCTGATTGAGTTTCATGGTGCTTTTTGTCTTTTTCTTTTTTAACTTAAAAGTGGCATTATGGACTTTTTTTGTCCCCACTAAACAAGCTGGATGAAAGATTGCTTCATTTACTGCTGTTTTAGGGAAGTAATAATAGGTTTCAGACATGAATGTGGCCTCTGTAATACACTCCATTAAAGAGAAAGAAAAACAGTGCCCTTTCTGATAACATGTATAGTTTGTTAATAAAATATTGCCCCCTTTTTGTGAATATATTCAGGAAAATTGTCTTGAGCTAAATCTGGTTTAATAAAAGCACTGACACATTGGATGTGTTTCCTGAACTGAATTCAGGAAAATGAATTCCTGAGGTTTTTATGGAGGAGAGAGGCAAAAATCCAAGTGATTCCATGTAGATCTACTTGGTAATTATTTGTTAATAGTTCATGTACTTACAGTTCTTATTTGTTGGAAGGAGTTCTTCTTTAGATGTGAATGATTGTTACTCCTCTTTGTAAGGTAAATTATTCTAGACTATTGCCTTGCTCTTGGTTTAGACATTCATTATTTCCTTTTTGTCTTGAAAATGACATGACTGCACTTGAAGTAATGTCATAAATTTGTATCCTGAAATTTTGCTTTCTTGTGACATACTGTATATTAATCCAGTGCCCATAATCTATCAATAGGAACCTTAATGGGGAAATGCTGTTTGAATGAACATCCTTTCTGCTTTTGCTGTCTCTGTACAAATTCCAACATGTTCTTTTCTAGCTTTCTGGGTTCCTTCATTTCACTTGATCCTCTTTAATGCTTTATAACAATGCTTTTCCTTCTATTAATTTACTGTTTTTTCTCACAGCAAATTTTAATTTTCTTTTCTGCTTTCCTATGCAAATTAGTTTTATTTTTCTTGACTGCTTTGTACTTTCAGTGGACAGGTAAAAAAAAAAAGTTATTGAGACTTTGATCCTATGGTAAGCAATTCTCTTCTTCTTTGGGGGCAGAAGTGACTCAGAGTACAGAATAAAGCTGTGTAATATTGCTCTTATATCATGGATTACATAGTGCTAAAGTGCTAGCTGTGTTATTGCTAAATAAGAGTCTAAATGTGATCTTGCTCCAATGGCAATAGTCATAATACTTTTTTCATTTTTCTATTTTTCAAGAATTATTTAAGTTGTGACAAAAATATTGTAACACTTGCTAAGTAATTTCTGTCTTGAAGTTTCTCATTACATTTTTGATTTAGAGGTGATTTTTTTTTGTTTGATTGTTCTTTAATGTAAGAGAAGTCTTGCTTGATGGTCTTTTGGATAGAAAAAAATAGTTAAAATGAGCTAAAAACTATTTTTACTATCATTTCTGATGAATGATTTTGTTTTCTTGAAGGTAGAATACAATAAATCCATCAAAAGTAGAACTAGAAGATGTACCTTCTGCGCACTGACCTATTGGTAGATGTGCTAGAGTAGCAAAACACATAATTTTTACTGCTTAGTGAAAGCCAAGGCACACAGTTGCCTAAACTCAATCCATTTTAGGATGCAGTCTAAGTCTTTCTCTAGCAATAAATGTAGTTGTTTAAAATGGTTGCCACCTTAGCAGCAATTAGCACCTTTGCAGCTGAATTAACAGATTGTCTGAATTTTGTTCTTCAGATCATAGTACAGCTCCGAGCAAATCCAGGTAACTTTGTGCTGAAGTGACCAGAGTCAGTAATGAGCATCTGGTGCAGTTAAGTTTTCCATCATTCCAGCCAGCTGTGCCAGAATTCATCTTTCTATGCCCTCAGTCATCGATTTTGCTGGGCTTTTTGTTCATTGACTCACGGCAATGTTGCAATAGAAAGTCTTGACTAGCTAAATCAAAACCCCTTTCAGAGAGGTAGTCAAGGAATGAAAAGATGAAAAAAAAAAAAGAGAAGAGATAAATCAAGGGGACTCTGAGAAAGGGCAAAAATGCTGATGTTAAACTCCAGATCAGTTTTAGAAAGCAGCAGAAATCAATAGAAGCTTCAACTGCTTTGAAAACCCCTGTATCCCTCTCTGGTTTGTTTGATCTGGACTAGCACAGAAGTGCCAAAGACAAAATAATTGTTCTTTAAATCCCAAAAGCTGACTGAATGGCAGGAAGGACCTTATTTCTTCCTAATGTTATTCCTCTTTTCATCAGTGCCAGCATGGAGTAATGTTTTTCTGTTTACATCTAGTAAAAAGTGCCAGAATCAGGCACAAAACATCCTACTCTTTCCTCCCTTGACTTACTACTTAGGGCCACTTTTTTGCACACTTGGATTGTGGATTTTTGCCAGTATGCTTTTTGTTGCGCTTGCTGATCTATCAATTCGAAGGCGATGGTTTCAATAGAATAGTTCTATTTTAATTTTTTTAGTTATTATGGAGAATTTTGAGTAATAAACTGAATAGCAAAGGCTAAGAGTAGCCATGTAAAGGTCTCTGTAAAGTGACGTTCTCTGCCAGTGTTGACAAGAGAAGATTGTGCTGTGCATTCACTTCACGTGGCATCCCAGAGAGAAATGATACTTTTTTTCTTGATGTAGTCCACAAATAAAAGAGTCAAAGGAGGATAATGCTTTCCATGTCATAGTGGACTCTTTAAACAGATTATTCTTTTATGGTGAGATAATCTATTTTGGGTTAGATATTCAACAGACAGTCCCCAATGCATCATGCAGTAGTTGGTAATGGCAAGTGGTTTTGCAGCAGTTTGGGAGTTTTGGTGTTGTTTGTTAGTTTTTGTTTTAAATTGGGATGCTTTTCTAATAATAATAGCTAAATTCTTTGTGTAATCAAGATGTGATTCATTCTTAATTTTTGTATTCTCCTATGCTTCTGTATTCCATTCTGAATGTACTACCTGCTCTCAGTGGAAAAGTCTCAAACAACTTCCTGGTACCTTCTTACTTAGGAATTCCATTAGATTTGGGAATGTGAGGGAAACTGATATTCTCAGTTCTGGCAGCCCTCAAATTTAACCTGTCCATCTGTCCATTACTAATAGTAAAACCTTCAGGTGTGGATTTTTTGCTTTTGTTTTTCCTTTTGTATGCATGTATGTGGTCCATACATATAATGAATTTTGCAAAGCATATTTTTTTAAGGATGCTTTTTTAGTCTCTTTCACTCCTAATTTGGTGTTCTAAACTTAAACTAGCAGCTATCAAAACAGCTCATGTCATGTCTGAAGGTTTGGGGGTTTTGTTAGTTGGTTATTTTTTTGTTTGTTTTTTTTTTTTTTTAAAAGGAGAAAGAGGAAAGTTGGATGTTCTTGCAAATGCTGTATTGAAAAGATTGAAGTAAAATAAGATCAAGTTCTATATTTGCGTAACTTAAACATTGCAAAAATCAACAATTGTACTTCCACTCCATTGCATTAAAGAATTGTTGTCTACTGCATGAATGGACTTCTCAGTTCCTTAAAAAGCTGAGAAAACAATTTCTGACTGCCTTCCCTCTGCAAGCACTTCCATGCAGTACACCCAGGGAGATTGTTTAGCACACAGTGAATGCTGCAATTGCTTGCAGAGCTCTTCATTTAACATTCAGGCACAAAACCCATCAAGCAGTTTGACATATCCATACGTAATTAAAATTTTATATAGAAATTTATGGCAGAGAGTTCTGAATACATTTAATTTTGGATGAATATGTGCTGTTACATTCTGAAAGTTGTTGCATTATTTGCTATGGCCATGAAAGAACTTCAGTGTTGATGGTTACACACTTTGCCATTTTTTCACTAATCATCTGAAAGAAATTTAGAGGCAGGAGATCCCTCTGATTTATAGATTCTAGATGTTAAGTCTCATAGTCATTATATCTCAATGTTTTATGGTTCAGCCTAACAGAATAAAGGGCATGTTAGGATAGCCTGAGGTCTGCTGTCTCTGTTTCCTAAATAGCCAGTAACTATTTGGGAAATGAAATTATTTGGGAAAATGCCTCATAAGATGTCTAAAATGCGACTAAAGGACTCATCTGAAAATTGATCTGGCCCCAAGACTTGTTTGTCCTACCAAGATGGGAAGACAAACTGAGTTATCTTGTTCATACAGAGTAACTTTAAGAATAGTAAAGCTTTGGGTATGTAGGGAAATGAGTTTTTGAGTGAGAAATTTCTCTGGAACTACTTACCTCTGATGGCTGCTGAATTGAACCTTTAGGGTCCTGAGATGTACTATATTAACAATAATGGTTCATAAGGAAGAGATTATGAAAGTATAATTAAGTATAATCAAGAATTTTCTTTGAGGCCTTTGTGTTGGTGGTCTTTCCTTAACAGTCCACATTTTCCTTAAGGAAAGCCAAAGGAAAACCTCCAATCACTGTGCCTGGAGGAGAGGGTTGGTGCTTGAGGATACGAAGCTTTCAGGAGCAGTAGAAACTTTGGCTGAGGGGTAGTGCCTGCAGGAATTAAGGAATAGGAGACATGCACTCACTCTCCTGCTTAGCTAATGCATTCCTACAGCTGTACCAGCTGAAAGAGTTTTACTCACAGAAGTCCTTGGAATACCTGCAATTTTTGAATCATGTAACGTTGGGTTCGCTCTGGTAACCCCTTGGGAAATCTAATTGCTAGCAGCTTCTTAGAGGTCAATATTATAGATTGCTGTCTGCGGAAAGATCAAGGAAAAGATCAAGCTGTACTTCTTATTTGAAGATGGGAGGGAGGAAGGACAGGTAGGAAAGGGCAGGGAGCTCAATAAGAGAATGTGATCTGTGCACTGGGGCACTGAAACAACTTTTCATTGTAACCTGTATTTGATTATGGTGCTTCAGAAGTAAAGCGCAGGGATAAAAACAGAATGGAATGATTAAAAGCACCAGCCCTGTTAAAAAAAATAAATTCCCATGGAGAAAAAGTTTGATTATGAAACTTTTATGTTTTATTCTACAAGCAGTTTTGGTTTTGTTTATTCTTGGAGTTCAAATTGTATTTTGAAGATCAGCTAATATATTTTTAATTAAAAGTAATTTAGTTCCTCCTTTTGAGGAATTGACTCTATCAAATTAGTCCTGTTTGATTTGACAAATATAGGACACACAGATGTACTGAACACTTAGATTAAAAAAAAATGGTGGCAGCAAAAATCAACTTACTATGCTTCTTTACAAAATTATGAGAAATACATTATTCCTTAAGTCAGACTTGGACTATATGTCTTATTTTCTTGTGTTTCTTTAATCTCTTCTGTGTTTTTCAGTCCAGTTATTGTGCAAGTGTTATGCATAAACATGAGATATAGAGAATTAGGCACTGCTGGTGAGTACATAAAGTGGGTATGCAGCATAGATAAATAATGCCACAGGATAGAAGTTTTTGGAGTTACTTTATTAATGAGTGTCTTCACTTTGCCTTTTCTGATGCTTAATTAAAGGCAAACAAAGTAGCAAACTGAAGTTATGAAAGTGGTTCCTTTGCAGAATCTGTTGGCTGGTTAGTAGATTAAATATTTCAAGTATTAATAGAGATAAGTATTTCAGTTTATATAACCAAAGCACCAAAATAATCTTCTACTTAATAAAAAAGAGCAGTTATGATACCTAAAGCCTAGGTTCTTTGCCTTCTGCAACATGACCAGTTAAGCTTTCATCTGGATTTCTGTAGAAAATGTGTGAAGAACACTAGAAAAACTGAGTTTCTAAAACCCTATTTTCTGTGTGAAAATGAGTCCTTGTAGAGCAGCTTGATAGAACACAGAGTAAGAGGCTTGTGCGACATCTCGTTTTAGCTTTTAGAATGAGATAACAGACGTGTGAATGTAAATTTAGTTCACATTTGGGGAGGCAATTTAATATAAAGAGGTCTGTTTTACTGACCTTTTAAGAAAGCACTGGACAATACAGCAATAACACTGCCGTATCATAATTTTAAAAGTATATTTTCTTATCACTAATAGTTTTGATTGTCACCGCAGTTTTGAGATAACTGCAGTGCTAATCCTGGGCCAGAATTGCCACTGTTCTGGCATTATCTAATCTTTTTTTTTTTTTTCTCTCACAATGCCATGTCCCACTGCAGCTGTTGTGTGTTGGGACTGGAGATACCTGAAGAGAGGAGGTGGGATGTGGTGATGGACAGATGAGTGCTATGAAAGATTTCCAGTTCTTTTCAGCAGGGTGTTTAGTCAAGCCCTCACCTTCATCCTCCCTTTTATCCTTCCCATTGAGACCTGAAGGGAGATTAGTTCCACCCCATGCTCTTCCCGAATTTGTCCAGAAGTTTTCTTGGTACGGAGATCTACCACTGAAATTTGTGAGCTATAATGAATTAAAGAATGTAAAGAAGTGTAATTTTTCAGTTTGCACCTAATTTGATTTGAGAAACTTAAGTCCTTGAGGGACTCATGAGCAAACACACAGAAGATGATGGGTTTAAAAGGGTTGACAGGACATGTAACTGGACAATCATCATCAGCACTCTGCAGTGAACTTTGTCTCCATTAAAGCCTGAAAGTCAGAAATGTAATGGGACAGCAAGGAGAAAACAAGAGTACAAAAGACCATCCTTGGTATTTTGGGTCCCTGCAGAAATAGGATGCTTGTTAGGTATATCAGAGATCATTTTAGCAAGGACTAAACACTGCACTGCAGGGGTGAATCAGTTCTGCCAGAACCACTGGAGGCTGAAGGCAGGGAACTCCCCTTTTTGTTCTCTTCTCAATTCAAGTGCTTCCCTGGTGTGCTTTGCTTTTACAGTTAGCAGTGTGTTGTCTCACTGTCTGAGGCTTGATAAAATCTTTAGTTGAATGAACATTCTTTTAGTTGCTATTTTGTTCCAATTATCTTTGAACAATGCATCTTAAATAATGCTTCTCTGTCAGATGAATATTTTTCAGGTACAATTTTCTGTCAAAAAACATTAGGATATTATGGTATAAATTTTATCACAGGTGCCTTATGTACTGACTTAACTAGTTTAGCATTTTTTGAGCTGTAATGATTTCCTTTTTCTGCTTGTTCAAATAAGTTTTTGTATTGTATGCATCTATGCTTTGACTGACACCGGGTATTTATTCTAATATGCATTTTGATAAAGTATGGAGCAATTAAAAGGAAGATGACACTTGAGGGAAGACAAGTAGTTTTCACTAGACTTTATCATTTATCATTTCTTTATTAGAAAAAGATAGAAAAGCTGTATACAGTTCTAGACTGAGGGCAGTGGAGTGTAGAACTGCATGCCCCTGTCAAATTGATAAAGTGAAGATGTTGAGGAAGATAATGGAAAGTTTCTATTCAGTGAGGAGTGGAATAAAGAAACCATTTCTAGTCATTCTTCAGCATTGATTGCCTTTGTGCTTTAGGCTTAGATCAGAACTTGCACTTAATAAAGACAAAGTTGAACAAATATGGAGATCCACTTTGGAAAAATCACAGAATCAGAGTATGCTGAGTTGGAAGTGACTCATTAAGTCCAAGTCCAGCCCTTAGTCCTGCACAGGACCATCCCCAAGAGTCACACCATGTGCCTGAGAGTATCATCTAAACACTTCTTGGGCAGATGAAGCTGATCCTTTGGTGCAGAGAAATCAGGAAAATATTTAGCATGGAAGTTTAATGTAGGTGATGTACAAAGGAATAAGCTGCAGGCAGTAATGCTGATAAAAATTAGAATGTGTAGTGTGCAGTGGAATAAATGGTCCTGTGCAAAACATAGTTATTTCTCATTTGACCTTATAGAATGTAAACAAAGGTAAAATAAAACCTACATTTCAATTTTAGCTGTTCATACTGTTCTTTATTTGGGATATGTTAGGATCCACTTAAATCTTCTTCACACCTGGCTGTATCACTCAGACAGCACTTATGTATTCTGCACCTGCTAGTACCTTGCCTCTGCAATCATCATTGCAACGATTAGTATATTAAATTAATCATTCAGCAATTTTATTATGCAACCTTTGGAAGTTTTAACATACTATAATTTTAAAGCAGTGTCATTATGGTTACCTGCTGTGAATTTTATGTTCAGTTTTCATGATGTTTTGGTATTCATTATTTATAGCTCTGAGTTGTCCAGAAGACTGGATTTTGCAAGGCTTAGTACAAGAGCACAGGAGCACAGAGACTTTAGAGTCACAGCAACTGAAAGCAAATGCCATGCAAGTGAGCAATCAGAACAGCTGCTGCTGTACCACATGCAAGGATTTGCTGCTCCTGCATCATGCTTACATTATTTCCAAAATATTAAATTGCTATTAATTGATGCTGGTTTTAATAGCCTGGGGTCATGAGCGTTCATCACAATGAAAGTGGTGGTTGCTGTAGCTGAGAATAAATTACAATTTCTGTGAGTCACAGATTGCAGATATTCATCAGTTTGGACCATTTTTGCTGTAGAAGAATGCATGTGTGACTTGGTGTGTAAATAGAACAGAAAGCCACCTGAATATTATGGAGAAAAAAAAAAGTAATCTGAAACCCACCACCAACAAGGGAAGTTAAAAAACCCTCAACATCCCTTGATTGAACTTTTTTCACTAAAGGGTTGGGGGGACAAAGCAAGGTTTGAAGACAGAATTGCAGATAGTGGAAAGAGTTTTACATTAAGAAGTGTTTTTAAACTGAGAAAGCTGTAAACCATGCAAGGAAAAAAAAAGTGAAATCTTCATCAGCAAGAGTGAAGTAATAATTGAGGTAATTAGGATTTTGTAATTTATTCTCAATTTATTGTGTATTTTATGGTATTTTTCTTTTCTTTTCTGCCATTGTCCACCTCTTACAAGTGAAAAGGTTTTAAAAACGATATAGGAGATATCAAAATTACCTGTAATTGTTTTGGTGAATCTACTTATGTTGTTATTTTAATCTGACACTGGAGGAAGTAAACTAGAGAAGTGGAGTTTCCGTGACTGTTTTCTTAAATCAAGTCCTCAATGGGAAAACCCATTATTTGGGTCTGTCTCATGCTTCAAACTGTTGTTATCTATTAAAAGATGCAATTGTGAGTGTCTATTTGCCTCATTTTAGGAGCAATTGTTTTTAATTCTGGCTGTAAGACAGAAAGACTTGGGCCCTGTCCCATTTGTGTACTGGTCTTTTCTGCATTATTGTCTATATTTGCTCTTCAGCTTTGTAACTTTTTTTCATGTTTTGACTTCTAGGATTTCTTCTCTTTATTTTAATTGAAAATTATAAGTTCTCTACTAAGATTCAGGCTAAAATAAATCACATTTGCAACATAACCTGTAAAAGTCAGAAGGAATGTATTTTCTATGAAAATTTCTAATTTTAACAGAACTAGTTGTTTTGTGGTGAAATAATTGTTTCCCAACATACTTTTCATTGTTTTGGAACGGAAGACAATATTTAAATGTTGCTCTTTATACCTAAAGAGATACATAACTGGGGGGAAAAAATAAACACCACAAAAATGCCCCAAAAATCAACAAAAAAACCCCCAACAATACAGTTCTATATCTTTAAGAGCTCAAAGAAAATATAACTAATGTAGTGGTAGTTAAGGTGAGAGTGAATGCATAGAGGGTGTGCTCTCAGGACCTACACTGGAATTCATTGCAAGCTAATACATAAATCATATCAGTGGTTAATCTGACTGGTGGTAATGTACACAATTAAGTATAATAAACAACTTACTATTACGATTCTTTTTTCAGATTAGAATCTACCAAGTATGTCGTTACATGTTTAAATTTTTACAGGTGTTTTAATGGCTATATCTGTGCAATTATTTATGTGTAACACTCCCCCCCCAAATACTCACTATATAGTTCTGATAACTAGTATTTTGTCATGTGCTAGTGTTTTTTCTGTATATGTTTGTTAACTGTGTGAGTAGAAGAACTTAGTAGCTTAAATCTAATTAGTTAGTGTATCAAACATCTGCTTGAGAAATTATTGGGAGTGTAAAACAAGCACAGAGAATCAGAAGCCTTTTTAGCAGTGTAATGAATAGTGGTAATGGGACAAAATATTTGTTGATGTGATATGAATGCTAAACAAGTGGCAGTACAGTAATGGCAGCTAGTATATTAGCCAGGAATTTCCACTCTTTTTGATTTTTAATATTATTTTTCTTAAATACCTTTTTACATTTCTGCGCTTTTTTTTATTTTAGCTGTTGTTTTAGTAGGATGTCCCTTCCACAGTAAAGGTTACTGCAGGACATTGATAAGGTTCATCTTTATATGAGTCTGATTTCTCAAAAGAGTGTTCACTGCCCTTTAAAACAACCAAAATCTATTAAGGAATACTAGATCATATTTCAGGTGTTTTTATTGAATAACTTTCCTGAAACATTATATAGTTTCCATCAGTATCATCAGTTGGTATTGCTGAAGTACTAATATATATTGAAGATTAAAGAATATTAGAAAAATAACTTTTTGTGAGGTACTTGACCTGATGTTGATCAACTTGAAATAGAAAAAATCAACTTACTGGAGTTTTTCAGTGTGCAGGAAACAAGTGGGAGGACTCACCATTTTTAATAGCTGCTCCAGAATTACTTCAGTTGCTAAGAGTAAGAGCTATTCTACGTTCTTACTCCATATCTTCTTTTGTTCATTTGAAACACTAGATAAAACTGGAGAATACTTGCATTAAAATCTCTTATTTTATAACTGAATACAAGTGAAATGAAAAGCAGTATATCAGTCTCTTCTGTGATTTTTTGCTACTACCTGGGTTAAGTAACAAGTTCATCTTGTTTTCAAGGGCAGTCACAAAATTGCAAACCTGTAATATTGCTCATATAAGGCATCCATGTAATGAAATGGTTTTTGTGTTGTAAAGAAGTAAAATAACAAAGCTTATCCAATGTAATAAAAGTCCATGGCTTCTAAATATTTCAGTATGAACAGCTTTTCATAACAGATACTGAAGGTCCTTTCCAAAAGGAAAAGGATGTTCCTTTCCTACTTTCCTGTAAATTACTCAATTATCTGACTGGAGGGGAGGGGAGGGGATAGAACTAAGGCTTACTTTTTTCTTGTTGTTATACTAGCTTTTTCATCATTTTAATGACTTTGACTGGCAGGCATAATGTGTTAATGATAGTCTGAATATAACATGTCTGTTGTTTGTAATGACCATTACACATTTCAGTCTTAAAAGTAAATTTATATTGGCAAACTAAATGAAATATCCTTTGCATAGGTATAAAGAATAAATGTAAAGAATAAAAAAGTTTTGAAATACAGAAAAAAGAAGCCAAAGTTATCAAATTATCCATTTTGTTTAGTTTTCTTCAGAGGAGGGAAGTACTGAGTTGTTAAGAAGAGAATCTGCAAGAAGTTTAATAACTTAATACTAACAGTGTCTCTTACTGAAACATCTCCTCTTCCTTGGTTTGAGGGAAGATCACTCTGACAATCACTTTGTTCTCCGTGATTTTTGAATTTCATCTGTTTGTAAGCAATTACGTGAAAAAATATATTTGCTGACTTTCACTAACCAGGATGTAATTTGGGTTTTTTTTTGTGATCATTTGACTTTTTTAGATTTTTTTTTCTATTGGCCTGTTATCTTCTATTTACCTTATTTTATTAGACTTTTATGGAACTGTCATTATCTGTATTAGATTATCTGATCTTTTTAGCCCAAATGTTTTGCTCTTGCAAGGGAAGCTAGGGAGATGGCATGGGAAACAACATTTTTAGCAGGCTGAAGAGATCTTTGTCCTTATCTGCCAGGCTCTCCTGCAGCAGTAGGTCAAAGAAAGCTGTTTATGTGAGCTTAGGGTTTGGAGAGCCTGATAGCTAATAAAAACCAGCAGGTGTAATAATTTCCTGCCAATGATGAGAAGGTGGTAAGAGGCAATAACTGAAGTTAATTCTCTGATATTCAGCAGAGAGTGCTTTCAGGTCTTATGCTACTGGTGGCTTGCACAAGTCACAAGTGCTCCTTGCTGTGACTTGGTGTGAGTCGAGCTCTTCTTTCTGAGGGAATGTGTTGTCAGTATGGTCTACATACTTGTTATTTGGAGACTAGAGTAGCGGAATAAGTCATAGGCCTTTAACTGTTCTCATTTAGCAGTTCACATAAAGACTGATGGCCTAAAAATCTGCTGCTACTGTTCTGTATTTCTGGACCTCATATTGGCAGGAATGGCTGAGGTAGGACTGACTTAAAATAACTGGAAAGATTCTGGTAGCAGGATGCAGTTGTAAGGGACATCTGACTTAGAGCTTTTTCTTCTTGTTACTCCATCAGCATCTGAACTGGTTAAGCTGCCAAAACACTACAAAACTCGCTCTCCCTCCCTTCTCTTCCCCCTGTTTTCTCGTGCCCAGCACATGTACGTACTCTTTTGATGTGCTACTGAGGAATGAGTGGATTTGGAACGTTCATTGTTGTAGACAAATTCCTTTTTTTTTCCTACTTCTTTAATATAGTACAGATATGATTTTTATGGACTTTTTAAATGGGTTTGTGTAAGTAACGTTGTCAAGAAGGGAAGGGCTGACTCCTTTAAGCAGAAGGAATAGATTCCTCCAATTCCTGAGAAGGGAAACCAGTGACTTTCATATCTGTGCTGTCAATCTGATTACATTTTCAGCAGGTAATGAGTGACAGTTGTTACCAGCTGATGGCTGTGTGGTGACCTGTGTGAAAGCAATTGCAATTGTGTTTGATTTCCTGGTGTACAGGTGTCTACACTGCAGAATAAACCAACAAAACTGACAGTAATTGGCATTGGTTTCAGCAGTCTCTGCGAGAGGTCAAGGACAATCCAGCATTCCAGGACATTGCTGAGGCATTTTTGTGAGAAAACTTGTGTGGTTTCTCAAGCTCTTGCTGCCTGAGGATCAAGGGAGTTTTGGTTTCCAGGAATGTCAGTCTCATTCTTCAGCAGGGCTGTCTTTCTTTTAGGTGGGAGGGCAAGATAATAATTGCATTATGAAAGTATTAATTCCTTTATAGAAATACACAGCTGGAAGTGTATCTTTCACATTTTGTTAAATAAAATTGGAAACTAACTTCTAATAGTGGTTTTGATTTCAGTTTTAATTAAGAATGAGGAAAAAGTAGTTGTTTTTGTGAATGTGTGTGTATATGCACAAACACATGAGTTTTATATAAACCAATTAATCACAGCATACTGTGTGTAATTGGTGATTTATGGGTGAAAATGGCACAATTAATAACAATTAAATGCTAATAAATCCTTAATTGCACCTTATGCTCTATATAATTGTGCAGTAGTTTCCTTTTTTATTTACTGAAGAGTCAACTATAAAAAAAAGTCTTAGGATCTAAAAGTATAGAATGCTTTTGAGTATTTTATTTATTTCTCTTGGGTAGAGGGGCTCTTACTTTGAATTTCAGTCCTGGAAAATGATTTTTTTTTCTTAATTGTTTTGATTAGAGAATAGCTTAATGTTTTGACCCTCACTCCTCTTAGCTTGATCAGTTACAGTTATTAAAAAAGTAATAGCAGAAGTTTTCCATCTTTAAATTGATATTTAAATGTAATTACCTTGGAGTTCTGGCAAGGACAGCTGGAAGAGATTCATTTGGTGTCTAATTTATCATTGTGCTATCAAATCCTTTTATTCTTTGGAGAGAAAGACCGTGGACAGTGGAGTAAGGAATTTCAGCCCCTCCTGTGTAACCTACAGAGTATGAGTGAATTCTTGTATCAGGGTGGCATACGCTAACCATACTCTTGGAAGATAAAGCCTGGGGTCTTCTTGGCTGATTTGTCCTCTTTTCCAGATGTCTGGGTTGTTTGATCCTCATGGTGATGGCTCTTCCCATTTGCAAAAGATAGTGGTGATCTAACCATGCAATTCTGTGCCCTTTCCTTGCTCCCACGATTTTACCCAACAAAATTCATACAGCATTTTAATGGCATCAGCAAAACAGATGCATTAATGTATTATGCACTTGTATTTTCCTTTTTAGTATTGCGTACTACAAATATTTAATCAGCTAGTGATAAGTACTCTTTAAATCAAAACTTGTGCCAACTCTCAGAAATCACAACACACTTTTAGAAAAGAAAAAGAAAACATCACAGGCAATATAAGTTATATCTATCATGTAATAATCTTGTTTTGGTTTAGCTTTTCTCCACAATTTAGGGTTCCAGAGATGACTGCTGACTAGGCGATTTTAAAAATCCTTTTATGTTTAAGAATAAGATTGATCTGTCTTTCAGCTGTCATGGGATGTATTTGGTGCATTTTTTGTGTTACAGAAGTTGAAATTATTACCTTAAACATTTAGCGATATAATTACATACTTATAAATAAAAGGATCAATACATACTGCTAACAAGTTCAGGTTTTATAAACCGGCATTTAACTTTGAAGGAGGTTTGATATTAAACTCCTCTAAGTTCCTTGCATAATCTTAGTGTAACTCTGTTAAATTTAAATTACTGCTTCCAGCTTTGTTCCTGTCTCTTCCTTCTTCCAGATGTTTTCCTTCTTTTTCTTTTTTTCTTCCTTATTTCCCTTTGCATTTTTTAACTGGGACACAGACACAGGACTTGATTGATGTGCTTTTGTCATGAAATAGTATCATAATATAGGATTTTATTAATTTTTAGTCTCATGTCATAGGAACCTCATACTTCCGTGCTGTATCACAATTTTAGCTTACTTCAAATTCATGCTAAGTCAAGGAAGGTATTTGTTGTTACTTTATCCAATTTAAGATGAAAACATTTTTCAGCATTATAGTATTCACTGAAGAAATATAAGTAGCTATAAATAGTCTATAAAGAGTGTTATTAAATTATTGATGCATCTAGCCTACGTAATTCACATCAATGTTGTATTTCATTCTGTATTTCAGTGCAGAACAACATCCTATTCTCATTAATATGCATTTACAACGAACCAAGAAATGCCTTCTAGAACTATATTAATGCTGTTGTTTTGAAAGATACTTCAAGAATTTGCTCTATCCTGTCTCAAACAGCTTATAAATAAAGCAAAAAAGGTGCATGATAGAGAGATATTTCCTCTTGGCATTATTACTTCTAAGAAATCTATTTTGAGAGATCTGAGATTGACCCTGGGGAAAAGTAGGAAAGGAGAAATGTATTGATAAATGAGGACAGAGATATTTCTATAAAAGTAAAGCAATGCTCTTAAGGTAAAATAGGTAAGGGAAATTAAATGCATAAGAAAAGAATGGGAAGAAAGGTAGTTGAGATGCAAACCCAGTCCATGTGCAGAACACAGGTGACAAAGAAAAACCCCAGGGCTTAAGAGGAGGTTTGAGGAGCTGAGGTGTATTGCATTGTTTGTGTGGTTGAATAGAATTCCATTCAATTTAATTTCATTCAATAATAGCATTTTGATAATAAGTAAGACTTAAAATTGTTTTACTTAAAATAATGTATTCAGAAGCCTGTTTCAACCCTGAATAGATCACCCAGCAAGAGAACCTAAGGCATGGTAATCTTCTATAGAGGCTATTGAAGAAGAAAGAGGTATGATCATCCTTTCATTTCTGCAGTTCAAATGACCACGCTCTCATTCATGTGTGGATTATAAAGGAACAGCTTTTCACATAGGTTCAGAGTAAGGCTGATGCACGACTGACTTTGTGGTGAGATACATTAACTGTACATTCCCCAAATAAAAAGTGACTTTAAAGGTTAACCAAGTTTATTGCACTCTATTTCTAATTGCATTGTATTTGCAGAAATTTCAGTCACTATGAAAGCAGCACTCTTCTG
Source organism: Campylorhamphus procurvoides (assembly GCA_013396655.1). Classification (NCBI taxonomy): domain Eukaryota; kingdom Metazoa; phylum Chordata; class Aves; order Passeriformes; family Dendrocolaptidae; genus Campylorhamphus; species Campylorhamphus procurvoides. The sequence goes on along the minus strand of WBMV01002155.1, from coordinate 2,051,270 downwards.
ATTATGAAGTGGCAGTTTATAAACACATAATGGATCAGTGAAAAGTAATATGCAAAATAATTTTTAAATATGTACTGAATGAGTTGTTGCCTTTAAATATTGAAAGAGGGCATCTGTCTTTCCCTAACCTTGTATTTCTATTTAATTTTTGTGTTGAGAATTTTAAAATAATTTTTTTTTTGTTGTGTAACCTCTGGTTGTAAATTGGTCTGTTATATAAACTTACCATCATTCAGCATAACATACAATGTGACTGCCATTGAGTGCTGAGTCATACAGGCAAAATCCAGTGTGATGATTAAAATAGTTTAAATATTTCATGTAGTATTTTGAATTGCAGTGTTTATCATACTGCTGACTTAGGATAAGATGGTGAGCCCTACTTGTAATGCTCTTGGAGCCTTGTGTGGAAGGAGGCAGGTGTATAGGATATTCAAGATGTTCCTCTCCAAGAAAATAGTATGTGATGAATCTACAAGTGTGCATGAGAAAGTTATGAGCTTCAGGAGCTGGAAATAATTACTCAATTGCTAATGCATTAGATAACTCAAAGGAAACCTGCAGAATCTTTCTCTTGACACACAACTTTCCTGTGATCTTAGGTAAATTACTGAGGACTAGATTTTACAAAAGCATCAAACTCTTAGTTTTTATATTTAAAATTTGCTTAATGCTTTGTTTGTTTTCTCCTTGTGCTAGCAAAGTAAAATGGTTGAAAATGTAAACACAGTCACGAGTGGGTTTCTCTGTCAGTAAGGGATGTGCTTTACATGTAAAAGCTCCTAACATGGGTCAAGTATACACTGATAATGTCTAGTGCAAGTTTTTACTGTATTTAACTCCATATTGGGAGGATATGAGGCATCCTTTCTACCCAGAGCAATAATTCTGTTAAAAATTATAGGGAAATAAGCAGTTAGTCAAGTTTGGGGTAAGTGTAAATCAAGTGCTTTAAAATAAATGTTGTGACACCAAAGGGGAGAAAAAGTATCCAGACCTTGATCTGGAGAGACTGTGGAGGGAAGAATCCTGCTGAGTACACAACAAGACACTTTTTCTTAAATCCACACACAAATGCCTGTGGCAGACCAAGAGGCTTTTGAAATATTTAGAGTCAAGATCATGTTGAAATTTGGTATATCTTGAAAGTTTAAGAAAAACTTTGTTGCTACTTCCCTGAATTAGAAGTCTTCAAGCAAAGTGGATTCTATCTTCTGTGAATATACAAGAAAATCAATCTCTAAGTTAAATTCTGCTTGGTTTTTGTTTTCTAATGAAGGAAAGTTGACTTTGTCACAATGGATACATAATAACATTCAAAACTTACTTGATTGTGGAGGATGGTTTCCCTGCTTTATTCATATGAAAAAAATATTATTTAGGAAAAAAAAACAAACAAAACAAAACCAATGAAGGATCTAAGGTTAAGATGAAGTTTTTAACTTGATTATTTTTATTTCCCAGCATAACCTTCAGTTAAGCAACTAAAATAAGTTCTTGCAAAATTGGTCTTTCCTGATAGTAGAAATTTAGCAATCAGAGTTAGATTTGTGAGTGAACAGATTTTGAGTCAATTGAAACAGTCTAACCTCCATGACCAGTCACCCTGTCTTTTGTGGTTAGGCAGCATCCTTAGAAGGAAAGCCAGACTTTAAAATCCATTGACTTTTTGTCCAAGGTTTTCCTTTTAGTTTTATAAACCTATATGCTTGACTTTTACTTAGGAATGAAATTCCCACATGAAAAACTGATGACAATTCTTCATCCTTCTTACTACAATGTGTAAAATTTCAAATTGATTTACTGCTAAGCTGCCATGGCTTATTAGATTTCTTCATACAGTGTTTGAAGAAAGAAGGCAAAACAGCTGCTTGTACTGTTTATGCAGCTTAGTGTGAACATGTGCATATATATATACTTATTGTTTCTATTGCCTAAGTAGCTGAAAGGCTATAGAAGAAAGTATTTTTTTTAGCTTCAAGTAAAACATGTCTTCAGAGCATATGAAGATGATCCTATGTATCTTGTGTATTTATGCCCTTGACTGTAGCATCTTATGTGTAAGGCTCTATATCATCTTCTATGATGTATTAAAGGTTTAGGAACTATCTTTCCAAATGCAGTGCCAGTTAAACATTAAATGTACTGCAGATAATTAATAAATTAATAATTAATTAGTCATTATTATTCTCAGATGTTACTGTCTTTTAACTATAGCAATGCTCTGAAAAATTCTGGTTTTCACAGCGTAGTGGTTAATCACTTTTTCTCTATTACCCTCTTTCAGTAAAGTTTATTGTGACATGTTTACTGGGGGATATCTTAGTGTTGATTCATATCGTGCCCTGCTTGTGACATGATATATTGTATTGCACTGAGGATTTTTAGATTGAATGTTATGAAATACTGGCATCTATTAAAATATTTCTTCTAATTTCCATTTTTAATGTCAGTGCTTGATACTGTAATTGCTGGAAGCGGCTGTTCTTAGGAATGAATGTTGAACTTAGATTTATTTCAAAATGCAGCCCTCTAAATTCCCAACATGACTGCAATCACCCCTGCTGTGAGGGTGAATTTGCACCTGGTGACTTCTGAATGTTCCTTCTGACTTAGTCTATCACCTGTTTTGTGATCAGATGGTTGCCAAAATCCTTAGGGAATGTAGACACTCCTGTCAGTAAAAGCAAGGCCAATGGCTTACACTCTCAGGGATACTTCATCTAGGCCGTGGAAGTGTTTGCTTACTTTCACTTCTGGATTTTATATGAGTTCTGTGGAATAACATTGTTTAATCCAGGAAATGTTTACACATGAGTGTCTGCGGCCCTTTCTTTTTTTTTAACTTCTGTTCTCCTATGTACTTGTCAGTACACCTCACATTTATTTATTTATTTTTTTTTGGGTATGGGGGTTAGGAATCACCGCTGTCATTTTTGTTTCATTCTCTTTTGTTTGGTGTTTCACTCCTGTGACTGTGTGTGTGATTCTGAGGATAAGTTTGAATGCATGAAGTAATGTCTGTCTTTGTGCAGGTGCATGCATGCAACTCTTCCCTTCCTGCTCTAATAGTTTCTAAAATTTGAAACACAAGTTTCGTGAATGAACATTTTGATTTATTTTATGATGCTTAATTTTTAAGTTTTTTTTCTCATGATTTTTTTTTTATTATTATTATTTACAGAGTGGTTAGTATAGCTACTGTTATATGCTAGGCTACCTCTTAACTGGTACAGAATACTTGAAATTTAAGGTTTTCTTCATGTTCCATTTTAAAATAACTCTTGGAAGATATGATGGTCACTGCAATTTCTTTTTGACAAATAATACTTATTATAATGAGCATGGAGGTCATTGTGTGTAAGGTACAGTGCTGTATAAATGTCTACTATTATTTTTTATTACCAAGTAATTTACAATTCCCTTGTCAGTCAGTGACCCATGCATGAACATTTCTGTATACCAGTCAAAGCAGATCTTTTCTTTCACAGAAAAAAAATCAAGTCCTCATTGCCTGACAATATTCTCTGACAAAAGACATTATCGTGAGGTAATTGATTGTGCTGAAGAATTACAAATGTTGCAGCACTACCAAGGTCATCTAACCCTCACCAATGTCGGTTACCCACTGATAAGAGTGCTTTGTTCAGAAATATTGCTACTGCAGAATGGTTTAATAGCAGCACAAAGAGGATGCTCAGAATCTGTAAAAGCCATGTTTTGAGAGAGAAATGCTACCCAGAAGCAAAGTCCATCCAGGGAGTAGTAACAGTTTAGTAGTAACACTATGGATGATAAGTGCTTATGACTTGAACTTGAGTATCCTATATCTTTACCTTTCAAAACAACTTGAGTCTATTAAGGGCTGAAGCTGTATACCAAGGTGTTCTAGATGCAGAACACATGCTTAAATTTCCTGAATCTCAAATATTTAAATCCAGAGTGTCAATAATAATCTGATGACACTTAAGGTCAAAATAACTTCGTATAATGGGCAGGATTTCTGTCATCCCTGAGTAGATAATTTACCCTAAGTATATTGTAATAGCAATTCAAGCTGTGGCAGATTCATCTCTGCTTATGGCAACTGAGAGCATGATGGATGATTTTAGTTGTGTCATTAGGATGTAGAAATAAAAAGAAAGTGTTATAAGTAGGACAAGCTTTATGTGGAAAAGCATGTGTCACAGAAAACCAGAGGACAGATGCTCCAATTCATTTGTTTCTTTGCTAAAGAGACAATTTGTCTGCATTATATATACTTACACTCTCAAAAGAGCTTAGACTGAAAAGAATATCCTTCTGTGTAACTAATACTGCTACAGCAATGAACCTCTTTAGTGGGCTCCTGATCAATGTGAAAACTACATTAGTACCAAGAAGTTACTGCATTAAACTTATACTGATAGATGGTATCTTTATTCAATGCTTTGTGCAGTAGGTGCTTCAACAGTTCTGAAATCAATTATTTATACATACTACTTTTTAGGGTCCTTATTTATGCACTTAGTGTTCCTACATTTATCCTGTGTCTTGCAATCATTTATTGTGATGGACCAACTTGCAAAGCTGAGTTCCAAATTTGTTTTAGAGCATGTATTTTCACCTTTAAAGACCTGAAAGCAGCTTCTCATAAGAACAATCTGCTGAGTCTTTCTTGGCTAACAAAGATAATACGACTTTGTAGTCATCACAGAATGTCTAAGCTTTCTGATGGTCCTTCACACATCAACATCGAGTGTTGTGGATAGGTACCTCTTGGCCAGTCCTGTGGAGGCCTTTCTGGTTTAGCTGGTATCTCAGTGGGTATGGAGAGGAAGGGAAAAGAGGTGAATGGAACTTCCTTAATGTGACACAGCAAATACCAGCTTGGTTGTTGCGCTCATGTGAAAACTGGAGCTAGCAGGTCTCCTTGAGGGTGGCTGTATAGTTGCAGCAGGGTTTTTTGGGCTTTTATAACACCTTGGAAAGCTTTTTCTCATTGTGCAAAAAAAAACAAAACAAAAAAAAAACAAAACACCAAATGATAAACACATCAAGCCAAGATGCCAAGCAAATTACCAGACTGTGAAACTAAGGTGTAAACCACACACCTCTTTGCTCTTTCTCTGGTACAAATTACTTTGTTTTGTTTATAAAGGCTATTTAAAGAGTTCTCTTTCTGTAAGCAGCACCAGAACTGGGTTTGAAGAAAAGCCTTACCATCATGGAAGTTGAATTTGTTAGGAGATATTTGGCAAAAACACCCTGAGTGGCAAAAAGACACAGACCTAAGGCCTCTGAGGTGATTTTTGACAATAGTAATGTTTGTAATGCACATCCAGATAGCAATGGTTAATTACAGTGGTTATAATTATCAGTGTTTGAGACCTTTTCTTTTTCTGGGGTTTTTTAGTGTCTCTTCTCATTGTATCAGCCATCATTCCTTCTGTTTTTATACTTTGTTTGATGTGGTTTGAAGTTCTTAGTTTCAAAAGTAAAATATTTTGATTGCTGAAATCTTCAACACTGGGGTTAACAATATAAGTTCTGAGTACTTGGTTCTGGAGCATAATTTCATTGGATTTCTAGTAATATTTCTTAAAACTACTGCTTGTTAAAATACTTTGGTACATCTACTCACCTCAAGCAAATTCTAGAGGTTTTACATATGCTTATTTTAACAATTTAAATTCTATGCTAGAGGGGATTATGCAACTTAAATATTGAAAACTGATGGACAGAAGGGTGAAAAGACTCCAATGTGTCTAAGGACAGATCATAGGATCACAGAAAGGTTTGGGTTGGAAGGAACCTGAAAGATTATCTTGTCCCAAGTTTCTTGCCATGAGCAGGGACACCTTCCACTAGCCCAGGTTGCTCCAAGCCCCATCCAGCCTGGCCTGGAACACTTCCAGGGATGGGGCATTTGCAGCTTTTCTGGGTAACCTCTTCCAGTTCCTCACCACAGTGAAGAATTTCTTTCTTAGATTTAAGATAAACTTTTTGTCTCTGTTTAATGCCCTTTCTCTTCAACCTATCACTACCTGCCCTTGCAAAAACTCCCTCTCTAACTCTCTTATGGGTCCCTCTAGGTATGGAAGGTGCTATAAGGTTTCTCTTCTTCATCTTCTCTTCTTCAGGCTGAACAACCCCTCCTCTCTTAGCCTGTCCTCATAGGAGAGGTGGTCCAGCCCCCTGACTAATGTGGGCTGTGGTTGAATACGGGACTGTTTTCATGCCTGAGAGAATATGGCAAGTGTTATTTTTATTCCTCACAAGAACTGTTCCCTAGCTGATACTATTATGAGATAACCACTGTGTACATTGCTGCCATCTTCACTATGACATTTTAAAGTTTGTCTTTTCAGTAATTTTTAGTTGGTCAGTGCCGAAAACAAGATTTCATTTTATCTGGGTATTTGGCACTGTGAAGGATGGCTGCAAAAAAATACAAGTTGTTATGCAAAGTTTTTTTTCCCCCCTTTTTTTTTCTTAATTTTGTTTTGTTTATGAGCAAATATGGAGTATATAGAAATTCAGAGAGTAACTGACAGTGTGGGAATGTGAAAGGGTCATTGTCATGTGCTTATAGCTGCAATGGTTAAAGAAATGATACATACTGATAATTGGATGTCAGATGGTAACTGGGGTTTGCAATGACTATGACTGGAGTTTAGAAGTCATTTCATTGACAGGAGCTGTGTAGTATTTGAAGGATAAATTGCCATTTTTTGTTTCTTGTCATCTTTAATTTACTTTTTAAATGCCGTTTTCTCTCATCATTCTTGCATAGTTATAGAGTTGTACTGCTCAAACTGAATTGTCTCTTATTTCTCAAATTTTAATTACCATAGAAAATGGAGGATTTTCTTGTAGCTAATTATAATTAACTCTCTTGATATTACTTGACGTTTATTTATTTTCATTCTCTTGTTAGGTTCAGTTTTCCTGTTTGGGATGTTCATTGTCCTCTAAATAGCTATTAGCATAACTTCACCAAAATGGTCAATTTTATTTAACTTAAGTATATGTTCACCTTTAATTTGACACAGTTTAATTGTGACCTTGTTTAGTTTGGGCTGAGGATTGAAGTTAAGGGTTGGCATGGTCTGCTCTGTTGCCTCAGGACTGATACAGGGATTACTTTTTAACCTAATGGTGGAGAGCCCTGCTCTCTGTACCATTTACCCTGATACAGTGAGATGCACTTCTGTCAGACTGTCTAGTGAACAGGAGACTGGTTTTTGGTCAACTGACCCCATAACAGCCAGTAACGCATCCTTTCCCCTTGAAAGGGGGGACATAGGACATTTAGGAATTCAGTTTTTCCACCAGAACTGCTGCCTGCCAAGACCTCATTATAGCTTTCCCATGAGGGAAGCAGAGGGGCAGGTATTGATCTCTTCTCTCCGGGGACCAGTGACAGGACCTGAGGGAATGGCCTGAAGTTGCATCAGGGGAGGTTTAGATTGGGTTGCTTCTTCGCCCAGAGTGTCCTTGGGTGCTGAACAGGCTCCCCAGGGCAGTGATCACAGCACCAAGGCTGACAGAGCTCAAGAAGCATTTAGAAAATGCTCTCAGGCACATGGTGTGACTCTTGGGGTGTCCTGCACAGGGCCAGGAATAGGACTTTGATCCTTGTAGGTCTGTTTGAACTCAAGATATTCTGTGATTCTATAATGATGTTGAACTCCTCTCTTCCTGTTTTACAGGTAAACTTCTGTCTGTGTCATATCCATACTATTTGCCTGCTTTCCGTTTTCTACAAAACCTTTACTTGCTCTTGGAAAGTCTTACTCTTAGATATTTTTCTGTCATTTTTTTCTTTGCAGTGCTCTAGATATATTTCTTTAAAAATCTCTACCACATAGGTTGAATCTTCATTTTTTTAGCTTTGTTGTTTAATTTGATTTGATTATCCTATATATCATGTGGTCTTTGTAAAACATTTCATACTCCTTTCTTGTTTTCCTGACATGCTAATACCACCAGAAGAATTTTTTTTTTTACAGATTGTTTAATTACTGTACATGTGGAGTGATTTTTTTCTTTTCTTTTCTTTATTATTCATGGCAGTGCTTGACATGAGTTACTGAAACACTGAGGGAGCTATGTCTGCCTTTTGAAAGATGACTCAATAAAATATATGTCTTCATATGGAGTGATATGTTGTAGTTTCATCCTGTAATATTCTATGGTTACATAGCACTTTTCATTTCAGAGTCTTTTGCACTTTTTATCTGGAGAGTTCAGTGAGAATGCAGCCGTGCTTCCTGCCCTCTTCCTAGAAAAGGTTTAAAGTGAAGAAGTCTTTTCACAACAACTAACAGAAAGCAATATTGTTTTTGCCCTCAATATTGCTGAATCTTGGGCAAAGAATCAACACTTCTGAGAAGAGCTGGTAAACATGCTTTATCTCTTGCCAAAATAAGAAGGGGAAGGGTAGAAAGTTGCTCTACTTAATTGAAGTTTCTTGGAAGGGATGTCCACATCAATAAGACTGCCAAGTCTCATGCCAGCTGGCAGGTGTGCAAATTCTGTGCCAAGTCATCCAGGTGACCACAGGGATCCACCTCTACCAATGCCAAGTCAGTGTGAGTTTTGTGGAATTAGTCATGTGTTTACTCTTAAGGAATAAAAGCCTTTGCTGAGTCAGACTTGAGGTTTTGGAATGACAGATGTCCCAAAGGCTCTTAATGAATTTTGTATCAGCATCTGTGGACTTCTGCATTCTTGTGCTCTGACTCCTTGATCTTCAATGTCTGGCTAAAACTGTCCTTTTTGGAGAAAAATACCTTTGAAGCCACTTACATAGGCTGTGGATTTTTTCCAAACACATTGGGACTACAAATTAATGTCTTTTCAGTAACTGAAAACTGTTGCTATTGTAGAACAAAGCTTAAGCCTGTACTGTGAATTTACTTTTCCTCCAGCTTGAAGAGAAACACTAGGGAAAAGCAGGTTAGCTTACCCACCACTGTACTATATGCAGTGACAGGTCACTGTCCTTCACTGCCTTGTGGGGGACCAAAAGCTCCTGTTGCAAACCTGTCACCTGGTCATTCACCTGTCACGTTTTACTAAGCTCTTGGTAAAGGAGTTGCTCCCAAAACACAGTGTAGCGCATAGCCTTGAGGTAATTATTTTGCCCACCAAGTATTTGAAGCAAGAAAACCTCCCTGAAATAGTCTAGTCATAATTTGCTTTTCTTACTGTAGCTTAACCTTCCCCATTTCAGAGACCAGCAGAGACAGGGAAAGGTTTTAAATCTCTGTAGACTGTCACTGTTAGAAGTGTTTCTCAAAACTTGAAGAAAAACTTAGGACAATATATTGTCATTCAGTAATACAAAGCAGAGGGTTTACTTTTATTGCAGGCAGCTCTTCCAGAAGTGGAAGTGTCTGTTGTTGATGTTCTCTTTTTGTTAATCAACTTAAATTCTGCTTTTTCTTAAATATAAGTGATGAGCCAAAAAACGTCATGTTATTTTGTTATTCATGTTTAACTGATCTAGAGGGAAGTAATCCATCTCAGAAAAGGAAGTTCCTTTTAATAACACTTCTTCTCAGGAGATGATACTCTATTTTTAGAGTTAGGCTGGAAAGCCTAACAAATATTAAAAAACAAAAAACAGAAAATACTTTTAAGTCAATTTTCAATGTTTGTCCATCAAATTACTGTCATTTTGGCCATATATTTAACTTCAGTGAATGTGGAAAAAGATACGTAAAGCCTGTTCAAGCTTCTCAAATGGAATTCATGTTGTATGGAATTAATAGGTTTTATTCAGAGTAAATTTAGTCTGTCAGTTGTGAGGAGAGGAAAATAAGACAACAGAAAATCTGAGATGCATCCGAAATTGTCATTTGGACTGTTTTAGCTTATTGAGAGAATATGAGAACCAGTTTCCTGAGGTGAAATCTGCCCTCAGTTAAGTAAAAACCCTGCAGGTTAAGTACAGGTACATCCCCAGAAGTGTCAGATCACATAAAAGATAGCCCTTCTAGAGACTTGCTTCTTGAGGAGTAGAGAAGTGTTTTTCCAACTTTGCAGGTTGGAAATCAGCATAGATCTTGTTTCAGTTTAGGGAACAATAGATCATGAAAGCTTACAGATTCAGAAATCCTTAAGGCTAGTAGGAAAATTAAGCATTTTGCATTTGCTTTCTCCTGTGCAAGTTTCACTCCAGAGAGGTTTTGTTCTTAGTCATGAAAAATTAATCTCTTTCCTTTGTCTCCCTTCTCTCTGTCTGCGTATATTTGCTCATTTAACAAAAAAGCATCTGAACTTGCCAGTCTCTTTGCCTTGTTTTTATTGCTTCAGATTTGTATCTTCTAAGTATTTCTTCATCCTCATGATATTTGTAGTTTGCACAAGAAGACAAGTCTATCTGTTCTCAGTGTATTGATAAATTAAGCATGTGAGAGGACATGACTGACCGTAAGCAAGGGCCTTTGGATTCTGAAAAAAAGGACCTTTCATCTTGAATTGCTTTTGGATGCTGCTACACCAAAGGAGTAAAGTGGAGCTCCTAGAACATTTTAAATATGCAACTGGAAGTATGAAGATGAGCAATACATTTTCATGTGCAACAATGACCTCTGTTTTTTCAGCCAGTTTAGATCCATTTGTTCTATAAAAGGCTCAGGCTGAAAACAATAAGAGTTGCCATTGGGAGACTCCCATCCACATCAGTGCTTGTTTGTGGAAAGCAAAATTTCCACAAGTTTCTCTTATTCCAACCATCCCTCATTGCTGCTGAAGATAAAGTTGTATGCAAAGTATTTTGCAACTATTGGAAGTAATTTTGTGGAGCAAGTCGGACTGGAATGAAGTTCATCCATAATTTAAAATTTTCATATTACTTCAGTCATCAAGTCAGGATCACAAAAAAGCAGTTTTTGGGTTAGTATTAGTGAGCACGAAAAGGAACAGAATTAATCAGCAAGTAATAATCCACATAACAGTGAAGCTTCCCTTTTTCACGGAAGTTGTAAATATAACTTTTCACATTAATTTGAAATATAGCTATATTCTGTATTATTTAGAACACAGAATTTTAATTATCATAGCTCCCAAGCAGAAACATGTAGGAGTCTGGTTATATGTATTATAATTTGTTGCCATGGACAACTTTTAAGAAATGAAATGTTATGAAGAGACAGGTTCTCCCATGCAACGTATATTGGTTGATGAAAATATAGAAGTTTTGCATGACCCACAAGAATGACTAATTTTATTTTTCTCATCCTGTACATCACATATACTGCAAAATATTGTTTTGCATTGTATTAATTTAATTTTTTGATTTAGAAAACACCTAAAATTTACCCCACTGTATGAAATATTTTAAAGCTGGAAAAAATATGGAAGTGAGAAAAAGGTTTTTTTCCCTCAATATACTCAATATTGGTCATAACATTCAACAGTCACATGATGAAATTCTGAGTAAAAAGGCGTAACAGCAAAGTGCATGCATCTCAATTCAGTTTCACATATTTTATATCAGGATAAATTGTCCAAAATAGTGATTTACAGCCTTCAGTAGCTGTGATTTATTTCTCATAAATTCCATTTCACTACAATGATGTTGCTGTAATGTGGCATTCAGCATTATCTAAAAGATCTGTTTAACTTGGGTTAGAGAAATAGTGTTTTCTCTATATGAACTTTTTTTTTCTTTTTTTTGCAGTAGCTTAAGTGTTAAAGCCTGAAAGGATTTAGAAAGCTGCAGTGAATGTGTTAAGACTGTTAATGAAGCCTCTGAATCTAAGGACAAAATTAGCTCTCACACCCACACTGCGCAAAGTACAGCAACTGTCTGATAGAATTGCATCATGACTTTTACCTGGGGACATGAGTATTATATTCACTTGAAATGATGAAATTGGGAAGACAGATGTCCCCAGTGGACACTTTAAGGAGCTTGTACCTACATAAATCGCTCCACAAAAATCCTTGAAATTCGAATATGACACCTAGGTAAAAAGGCTTATTGAGTGTGAGCGATGTATAATAAGTTCCATCATGTAATATTTGCTTTTAAGAGTGTGCAGGAATATACTTGGGATATAGAAAAACCTCAGAAAGGAAGAGTGAAAGGAACTTTTAAAAGCAAGGACTTTGAACTACTTAATTTTTTTAGAGTGAAAGATAGGCCTGCATATGAGTTTGTGATTCATCAGAATTGACTGCTGGAGAACAAAAAAGGGTTGGCTACTTGTTTCTTCCATTTCAGTGAGTGGGAAAGATGGCTGTGGCTGTAGTCATGAAAAAGGACAATCTCCAAGATTCAGCATATCCTGTTCTCACATCTCAGCTCACAGCAGCTCCTCCTTTCAGGTGTAGCATGGCCATCAAGCCCAGCAGATCTGTAAGGAACAAGATCAGGAGGATTGCCATTCCCTTGACGCCACATTGCTAGTTCCATCTATTCCTTCTTGATTTTATCTTTCCATTTTAACTGCCTGTGTTTGTGCAAGATCATGAGGACTGAACAGCACTTGGCACAACCCAGCAGTGGAACAGGCTATGAGGAAGCACTATAGGAGGAAGAGGGAGTAGAGAGAGCAGGGAAGAAAAAATACAATTGGGTTTGCATAGGCACTGAAATAAAGTATTTAGATTGGGATGCATAATAGGAAATATATGTAGAAATGTGAATGGGTATAACTGACAGTATAAAAGCACTAAATAAAATGGTTAATTAAAAGAACAAAAATATTAAAATTACAAATGTATTTGAACTATGTGTTCTTTGCAGTAGTTTAAATGGTTTCTTTTCCTCCTCTTGGCCCAGAAATACAGGAAGTGATGTGTGGATCAAATGTTTATCAGTGCTTGATGTCCAACAGAAGCTCACAGATAAAAAGTTATAAACTCAATTTTTCCTGTCTTTTAACAGAAAACTTAAAAGAATGGTAGTTTTAAGCAGGCAGTAAAGGACAAGAACCTTAGCAGTGATTAGAAAAAGGATATTTATATGAAGTTGCATCTTTGAGAATGCTCACGCCTCTTCAGAAGGTATCCAGTAAATGCACTTTATAAAGTGAAACAAGAATTAAGCTTGAAGTGCCCAGACTTCAAGTCCAAGTCCAATTTCTTCATAATGGGCTGGGTGTGCTGATGACTAAAAGGTTTTAGTTCTTTCTCCATGTAGTGTGTTGACTCCAATAGCACAGAACTAAACATGTCTGTGTCGTGCCTCCTCACATCTCTGTAACATCCCCAGTATTATGCAGCACTGAGAAAAGCACTGGCTACTTCCTCTTTGAGGAGGAAAACATATTGCTTATAATAAAAAGGAAGATACGTATTTTATGTCCATAATTATGTTAATTCTTATAAGGGGGACTGTTATGGGTATTGGTATACCAGTTGTCCTTTACTGAGGTGAATGTTATTAAAACTATTTAGCCCATCGTTGTAAAATTATAGTTTTAGATCTGATTCTTGCACCTGTTCTTAGAATCCTTAGAAATTAAAGGGTTTGGAATTTCTATTTGCACTCATCAAAATTTAGAGTGATTTTGTGTATTGTGCTAATATAAGGACATCACTGTTTAGAAGTATATTTTGGGAGAATTTTAGAACTAAGTGCATGGGAAGATTAAAATTTTTACATTCTTGAAGGCACTTCTCATAGCTGTTTTTTTAGATGAAGTATTTTATAAACATGGCAATCAAGTCAAGTAAACTAAAAATCCTCAGAGATCCATTTTATTACTATGGGTTAAGGCACACGCACACAAAATACTAGGCATGTTACCAAATATGAGAGATCAGTTGCCTGGGATACTGCAATCAATTCTAAGTAGGACTCTTTAACAATGAAAACTGAGAAAAACATTTATGATTAGAAAATGATTAAGTTAAAATTCTGTTAAATAATGAATACTTATTTATAAAAAGCAAGATATTGAATAACTTGACAATGTCTTTTATTATGCATACAATCACAGAGGAAGGTGCATGTATTTATTCCTTATTTACTTAACAGTTGAACTAAGTTATGACTTTGGACATTTACCTTTACAATTTCTGTGGTGAAGTTTGGGTCTCATTTATGTTGGCAGTAGATTAGTTTGGTTTCAGCTCCATTTCCATACACGTGCAGTATCCTTCAACTTAGACCATATACCATATTAGCAATTGACATGCTGATTAATTTCTAAATAAACCCAATTTTACTTTCTCTGTAGAGACTAAGACTATACCACTGGTTGGTCACCAGATCAGTACTTAGAAAGGCATGGTCTATTCCAGCTCTACTTCTGAAATACCAGAGGCTATGAAGGAAATGTATAATACCTGTAATAATACCAGGAAAAAACCAGATGTAATATAAAGAGTTGTATACAATTCCCAGAGGATGGGATATAACAAATACGTAGTATACAGTTGTCAATTAATTTGGTAAATAAAGCTTAACTATTTTAGTTGGTTCAAAAACCTACAAAACTTGGGGGAGGGGATTGGGAATGAGGAATAAATCAGTGTAGTAATTCTGGATTTTTGCAAAAAGCTGGCTGCTGCTTTGCTAAGCCTGACTTGGAAAATTAATTCAAATTGGCTTGGATAAGAGTACTGTCATGTGGATTAAAAGCTGGCTGAAAGACTACAAACAAAGGGTGTCTTGAGGGTACCACAGGGATCACTGCTAGAACCAGTCATTTTTAATGTCTTTATTAATGATCTGGGAGAGAGTGTTAACAACATGCTAATAAAATTAACATGTAATACTAAATTGTGAGGGAATAGAAATACTTGAAAGTTAAAAAAAATATATACAAGGCCTACAGAGAGATGAGAAACACTGGCAGAAGTACCACAGTGAGCATCAGCTTCAAGGAAATGCAGCCCAATTAGATCTCATGAGGAGAATTTGGAAGATGGATAACATACTTAAAGAAACTTGGAAGCAATTAGGTAGGGGAAAAAAAGGCTGAAAGTAAGAGGGATAATGAGCAGCAAACCAAATGTGCATAAGCCGTGTGAAAGGGTGGCAAAGGAGGGCGATGCAGCTGGAGCAGCCCTGAGCCCCCAGGGCTGTGGGTTGGGCTCTCAGCAGCTAAGGTGGAAATTTTTAAGTTTGTTAGGCAGGCACCTGGTTAATGCTGCAGTGGGGAATAGCCATCAAGTGACGGATTAGTTGCTTATGTGCTTATTCCTTCCTAATTTCCTCGGATCTAACATGATGTTGTAAAGGCTACATTCTTTGGTTTTTGCAGGGATTAAATATGACCAGTTGAGCTAATAATGAATAGTGATGTTACTAACTATTGCTCCTGAAAGTATCAGTGACAAATATCTGGCAGAATCTTAAGTAATGAATCAAATCAGAAATAAATAATGGCAAATACAATAGTATTGAGTATCTCTGTGAGTGAAACCAATTTAGTGCATGTACAGCAGCAGCTAAGCAATCTTCAGATCTCAAAAATCTGGTATTTCTGTGAGTGAAATATAAGCACTTCTCTAAGAATAATAAATGCTGACTTGAGTCATGGTTATGTAATATGTTTAGTACTAAATTCTTACAGAAATAGGCTTTCTTAAAAGACTATTCAGATCACTTCAACAACTACTGAACTGCTTTTGGAAATCTTCCTTTGCAGTTTACAGAAATACAAGTGTTTTAAATTGTATTCAAAACAGTATTCAAGTGTGTTAGTGTGAAGAGGTAACTTTTGTTCAGTTATTCTGAAAAATAACCTACGGTTTGGGAGGCTCAAATATTATATGGAAGCGTAAATTACTGCAACTGCATGGACAGTGTAATAGACAGAAGTCTTCATTTGAGAGCTTATTCTTTTTAATGAAATTCTGTAAGGTGGAATAGCTTACAAACACATTGACAACATGGTTTGCTTGATAGAAGCAAGTGCTTCTTGCTGGTTGTTCTTTTAGTTTTGTTCAAGGGGTGGTTTTCCAGGCTGGCTGTTTTCTCTCCCAGAACTCTGCAAAAGTTTTAGGATTCTGGATCCTCCTTATTTGTAACCTTTTTCTTTTTAATCAAAAAATCATCCCATTTGTGTTAGGAATCTATTATGAATATTTTAGAAACTACTTATTTCCTTCTTCCCTTTGGAAAAGATCTTCCTAATCAGCTGAAATTTAAACAGGGTTGCAGCAATAAGGATCTGCAAATTTCTCTAGCAGTGCTTAGTGTGGTTTCTCAGCTGGTGAGAGGCAAGGTTTCTTGTAGTAATGTGTGAAACGTGGACAGCAGATCTTCTTTGCCAGCTGTTACATATCTGCTTCCAGTTGGCCCAGCCTGCATCGGTTTTGAACCTGTGTGTTCAAGGAGCATGTTTGAAGCAGCAGTGGTGGGCTGGGCAACATTTACTGCATTAATTGTTTGTGAAACTAAAGGCAAATTATATTGGAAAATTGATCTGGCTGGACAGTAAACATTGTTTTGTTTTAAAGCAGTTTATATAGCAGTGTTATGTGTGAGATTTAGCCTCTGAAAGAGAGCATCACCTGTTGTAGCTCTGTTGTTTAACTGAGAGGTTTAAGGTCTGTCTGTCAAATCTGATGGGATCTTTACATGTAGCATCCATTGAGGCTTTTTGGGGTATGAGGCTGTAATTATAAGGACTTTTTGTTTTACATACTCTCCTGTGAACTAGCTAATACAACCTAGAGAAGAAAATGCTGGGGGAAAAAAGCCCTTCTGTTAACTCTCATTTGTCAGCTACATCTCTTTGAAAAATAATAGAAGTTTCCATCTTCTATAAAATTCTGAAAATTAAATCACCACCTGAGTGAGTGCTGTTGGTTGCAGTAGCAGTAATCTGTTTAGTATGCTACTGAAACCTGGGTCTGTCTGAGTGCTCTCTATCAATAGCAAAGGTTCAGTTGTTTTATTTGCTTAGCGGTTTGCTCCAGCTTTAGTCAGCACATTGAAATCTACATTTTGAGTGCTTTTTTGAAACATTTGTGAAATAGATTTTTGCCTTTTGTTGATGATTAAGGTAACATGGTACAGTTCCAGACTGCAAGAAAATACACTGGCTTTTACTTGTGATTAAATAGATGCAGATCTGCATATATTTTTTTTTCTTTTCCATTTAACTTCAAACTGTGAGGCTACTTGGTCTATGGGCATATTTATTCCACTATAGTACTGGTGTAAACAAATAAAAAGCTGGGCATGAAATTAGATTTTGATCAGAAAACGGAGTTCTGTTTATGTATCCTTTCTGTGCACAGTAGTATTATAGATTTACAATATTTGAGGGGACAAATATAATATACATCTTAATTTCTGAAGACTGAAGTATATCTTTGTCACACCTGTAAATATAAACAAATCGAGTTCATAAGGCAAGGTTTGTAAACAACTAAAACTTGCAAGGTCACTTTGCAAGTCCTTTGCAAGTTTTTAATCTTTTAAAGGTTTTAAAACATTAGCTATCTAATCCTTTCAAGAGCTCAGTGAGAAAAGCAGTAAGTACAGTCACAGAGCAATGTTAGGCTCCACCATGGCACCCAGAAATGTTTGTCTGACTGGAATTAAAGCTGTGCTCTGACTCCAAGCTGGTCTGAGACCCAGGCACGCTTCAGTCCTGCACTTTCTTCTCCCACTTGGGCACGCTGTGGTGTCCATGAGGATCAGCCAGCCTCGTGGATGGCAGTGACCATGGAACGTGCTCCAGAGAGCACCACGGGCGGTTCCTGCCATGAGGTCTCATCCCAGCTTAATGTTAGCTGGAGAAGATCAGAGAAGAGCCAGTGAAATGAAGTGTCATTATTCCTGTTTCAGCGGAGGGGAGTTTTAGCAAAATGTTTAAGCAAAGAAGTGATCATTAGAGTGATCTGATTGTTAGCAGCAGGGATTGCTCTTTCTTGAAGGCTGTGTATTGCATACACTTATTGACATACTGTGCAAGTATAACCTGTTATTAATGGAAAAGCACTTGGCAGAATCAATTAAAGTAGACGGTTGTTTGATTCATTATTGCTGCTCTTTGTTGTTCTATCAGTTATTTACTGAACTTGGTTAATCATCCTATTCTCCTTTGCTTCAGTTTACAGTGGCAAAATCTTCTGAAGACTTTGTTCAAAACTTTCACTTTTACTAACAAAAGACACTGTGCAGAATCTCTTCAGACAACTCCCAGCAGTGACGTAGTACAGAGTTGCACAAGACAGATTAAACCATCTAATTTTACATTTGATTCACAAAGGAGTACACCAAACATTAGTGGTTGTCTGGAGAACTGGTGGTAAAAAGGATGACATTGCAGCTCGAGTGCCAGATAAAAGGAAACACAGGGAGGCTAAGACTAGAATCTCTAGAAGGGAATGCAGATGACCTAGTTTATTGCTAGAAAAGACACCGTCTGTTTTCTTTTTGCCCTGTAAAGAAGTGGGAACATTGTAGTTGTGCGTTGAATTTTTAGAGTTCTATATACATAAAAATCTTTTTTTTTCTTTTTTTTTCTTTTTTTTTTAACATGAGGTAGCATCAAACCTCAAAAAGGGAACAGAAAAAAAAGTGGTTTAGCTGAAATTTTTAATAGTGTACTGCTTTGATATTTTTTGTAATATAAAGTAATGTGAAGATTTATACCTTTTTATGAGGTTATTTAGCTCCAGAACAAGGGGGAATGGCTTTAAGTTGAATAGAGGGTATAATTAGATTAGGTATTGGGAAGAAATTCATTACTTTGAAGGTGATGAGGTACTGGAACAGGTTACTCAAAAACTGTGGATGCCTCATTCCTGGAAGTGTTCAAGGCCAGGTTGGATGGGGCAACGTGGTCTTAGTGGACCACGGCACCATGGTCTGTGCCCATGGCAGCAGAATTGGACCAAGACGATCCTTAAGGGCTCTTCCAACCCAAACCATTCTGTTATCTAAGTTTTGTGCCCTCTTTGGATGATGGATGGGCTCTGCAGCTCAGCTGCCAGTATAAGTGTAATTTTATAAACAGTGTACTATAAATAGGAGAAGATATCTTCTTCCATCAGGACTTTGTTTCCTTTGATCCTATCATACCACAGCTAAGAGGCAGTTCCATAAATTTGTCTGTTCCTCTCATGTCTGTCTTGGAATAAGACGGATAATGCTTTAAATCGTAGATCAGAAATTACTCATTGCTCCTTTCCACCTCTAGCAGCCTTTGAGAGAAGTCTCATACTTCCTTCTCCATCCACCATGTCACTCCTTGCTGCTGCATTTAATCACAATAAATTCAGTAGTGCCTTTTTTCCTTCTGTTATGTTTGACAGTGGAACAATTAACACTGACTTTTAAGTTGTTATCATTTTACATTTTCATTAGCACCTATTTTGGCAAATAGAATCAGTTCACACCTCAGGGGTAGCTGTGTCAGCCTGTCTGCAGCCCTCCACAGGTACCACTGTAAACCAAACCCTGTGAACATTATTGTCTCTGGGGTGTGGACTGAAGAATTTGGGGTTGGTGAAACTAAGATTCTGGAGTCAAATTATGAAGGAACCTAAACTAGAAAAGATAATTAAGCAGGCATTTTTTGCAGTTGTGTAATTGCTTTATATAACAGGTCGCAAATGTGCGGCAGTAATAAATTGTAACGTTGTCCACGCCTTTTACAATGTTATCTTTGCTTTTGCATGCAAGGAAATAACAAATAAGATATATTCCAATTTGCAGGTAATCCAGTTCATTTAATTATAGTTTGCATACATCACACTTATGTTGAATTTATCACTACTGCCAAAATCACCTCTTAGAAAGCAAAGTCTGACTAATTCTCAGTAATCTTGGCAGTGGTGCAAGCATTGCTTTTGTTTGCATTTGATTTTGTTGTCACACCTAACTTTTCATTTTTTAAAAAGTATTTATTCATTTTTTTAAATTTCCAAATGTTTTCTATTTATTCCAGCAGCCTACAGAATCAATCACTGATTCACAACAAACCCTGTTTTGTTAGAACAGTTGTTTTTAGGATATTTGGGAGCATTTAATTTGTCATACCTTAAAAGCAGAACCCCAGAAGGTTCCATGCTACATGTGAGAACATACTTTGAGCTGTAAAAAATTCACGCTAATTTGAATCACTTTAGTGCATATTTTAGGGTAGTCACACAGACCCCTTCTGTGTCATTTTTGTTTGCAGAAGTGAATTGTCCCTTTCATTTTAATAGAGTTTTCACTATTTAACAAATGCCTTTTTCAGATCTAATTACTGAACATCTGATTCAAAGCT
Source organism: Campylorhamphus procurvoides (assembly GCA_013396655.1). NCBI lineage: Eukaryota > Metazoa > Chordata > Aves > Passeriformes > Dendrocolaptidae > Campylorhamphus > Campylorhamphus procurvoides. The sequence continues at coordinate 2,031,087 of WBMV01002155.1, read as the reverse complement.
TTTGCTTTAGTCTTGAAGTTAATAACATTTAGAAAGAGCTGAATTGAAATGTGCAAGGACATTTCCTAATACACAAATATTCAGTTTCTATTGAAGAATTCAGTACTGTAAAAGTAAAATATGCTGAATTATCAGCTGTAATTTAAAATCAAATCTATTTATAAATGTTATAAATTTATAAATGTCTTGTGGCATTTAATCATCAGAGGAAATGTTATCTGTGCATTTCCCTTTGCAAACTATATCAGAAAAAGCAACAGGGGCTTCAGTCCAAGTGTGCAAAACCTGTTTCTGCTGAGAAGGGCAGAAATTGTGTTGTGTTTGGGTTTTTTAGTTATATGTACAAGTCAGCACTCTCTTCTGTCCCATTAGGAATTTCAAGTACATACTTAATTTTTTTTCGGTTGTTGTGGTTAGAATGATTTCTTTCCATAGCAAGGGAACCTCAAACCTTTATTGCAATGAAGCAAAGACTATGTACTTGTTTAGCTAAAAAAAAATAAAACCACAAAAACAAACGCGCAAATTGAAATGCAAGTCTTTCCAAACATATAAATTATTGCCTTGGGGTAAATGCAAGTTTACTTGCCTAAATACTTGGAGTTGTGTGGTAGCAAGTAGTCATTGTGTTTGCACTTTCATAGCATGGGTAGGCTTATTGTTATGTAGATGTAACTATGCCACTGTCTTTTCTTCCTGTACCAGTGCTAAGTCTTAGTGCTTACTCTTAAAAAATAAATTAGACAATAGCTCAAGTTCTTTTTTGGACTTGAAAGAAGTTCTAACCTTTCTTCTTTTCTCCTTGATATCTAATGTTCAAAGGTTTTAAGCTTCTATGTTTTTAGTATGCAAGTGAAAAATCAAATTTAATATAAAATCATGATATTTTGAGTCCATTCTTGAAATACTTAATTAATTTAGCAACTTGGCTGCAAACTGGCTGGTGTATCAACTTGCTTTCCACGTGGAAGGGGAAACACTATACAAACTTTCCTTTTCCTTTGGCCAAGACTGAAGTTCAGGTGCTTAGATTCAAGCTGTTTTGTGTGGTTGGTATGGGCTTTTGGGGTTTTTCAGCAGTTTTAATGAAAGTAGTGTCTGAGGTCTGCTGCCCTGCTGTGGACTCCAGCTTTTCCCAGTTTGGCAGACATCCTCTTAGCAAAGATACGCTATTTGCAAAATTGACTATTAATTTGTTTGCTTTGTCACAGTTATTTTAGGAAATGTCTCATCTTTTAAGTATTCTCTTTTCTGTGGTTGAGGGTCAGATCAAATTGCTACTCTCCAGGTAAAATCATCAATTTGTGCAATGCTTATATTTTTTTTTCAAATGTAGTGGTGCCAGGAACCCAGAAATGTGAAGGAAAACAATGTCCTTTGGCTGTCCTTCTGTGGATCCTAGAACTTTGTTCCTATATCTACTGTACTCTGGTGTGGATGCTGAATATTAGAGGACTGTCTTCCTTCACACTAAGAAATAACTGATTATTTTTTTTACAGTTTGTATGGCAACTCTGTCACTGAGTAATTGAATCTGAATGATTTATACACCAACAAGTGACATCAAGTGTGTTACAAGTTTTCCAAGTAAATATACCTTTTTTTTTTTCCTAGCTATATTGTATTAATTTGTGGTGGAGGTAATAAATTCCATTTGCCTCATTGAGAAAGCAAACCAGAAAGTTAATTCTGTTTTCAGCTAGCTTGTAAAAACAGCAAAATAATAAAGCATAGGAAAGAGGAGGAAGTCTAACAACTTGATTCAGGAGTAGGGAAAATACCTGATGGAGCACAACCTTGGGTTCACACACTCCAATGAAATGTATGGCATGTAATGGAGGAAAATAAAAACTGAGAGGGTCTTGGATGAGTGGGTGCCCGTAGTGTTGGGGTTGCAGTGCTGTGTGTGGGGCACATGGAGCACTGACAGCAGCCCAGCCCACCTGTGTGGTGGCCAAGGGGTGCTGAAGCAGCAGTTCACAGTCCAGGGTTGTGTTTGTGGTGAGGTAAGGACCGAAGCCTGAGAAAGAAATTGGCAATGCCAATGTCATTTCAAAAATTGGATATCAGCTCCATTGCTGTTGCTGAGAAAGCCTCTACTTTTTCTCCATAAGAAGACCTTGTACTGGGATTTAAAGAATCTTCTGTTTCACTGAGGAAAAGAAAAAATCCACTTTTGTTGATCTTACGATTTTTGTCATCTTACGTATTTTCTTGGACAAAGTGGAAGAAGGGGGTAGTTGACATGCAAGAGGGAAATAACTTTCTGAACTAACAGAATTGATACTGGAACGTATCCTGAACATTGGAAAAAGAGAGAGTCTCAGTCAAAATCAGTGAAAGTCTGTCAAAAAATCAATGAGAATGCAAAGTACTTCAAGGACTAAATGGTTCTGGATAGAGGGATCTATTGTTTCAACTAAGGAATAGGACTCATTGTTCCAGTTCCTGCTGTTGGGGATCTGGAGGCAGATTTGTTTTCAAAGGGCCTGGCCTGTAAGACCAGTTCTAAGAACCAAATGGTAATTTATATCCAAACTGTTTCTCCTTCAGATTTCTCACTTGAAAGATGCTGGAAAATAGTTCATTTAAGTTGTGGTAGGATCTCTTTGACGATTATTAAAGAAGAGAAATTCCCAGAGTGAAAACCTCTCTTCAAAAATTATAGATTTAAGTGAGGTTTTACCCTTATATCAAAGGAAGTGTTTGCTCTTGAGTGGACTGTCAGGAGAGATAGTTTTTTTAATAAGCAGAAAGTTGGAAACATTGCAAAGTGGAGAAAATTACTGCTTTTATCATCAATGAAATCTAAAATGTGGATTGTTGCAAGAAATTTTTTTTAGTGTTGATGTTTCTCATGCACCTAAAACTTTAAAAATTTTGCTGTTTTCCTGTCCTTTTCCACAAGTAGATATTTAATGGAAGACATTAAGCAAACAAAAGTCATTCAATACTGTATTGAACACTACTTTGCCTGTCTGCTCTGCAGCAGCTGAAGTAAAACAAATGAAGTGTTTTTGGTCACACTCAGTTTGTCAAGCATAACAAACTTGTATTTCAAGTAAAACAAAGCTGGCACTAGAACACCATAAGCCAGGATGGTACTTGTCTTGAGCTCCATAACATTAATTTTAGTCCAGAAACATTGTCAGTTCACAGGTCTTTAAAATAACCTGTTCACTTCCCTACGGTTGTGTCTTTGACTGGATCAAACTGCATCTGCTTCTTAGTTTCAGCACAGCAAAATGAATAAAATCTCAGCCAGAATTTGTTTTGGTGCTTAGCTGTGAAATACTTAAGCTGTATTCTGCCTTAGCTCCCAGCAGCACTCATGGTATAGGTAAGGCACTTTGATGGCAGAACTCTTGAGAGGATATAAAAGGTCAGGTAGACCATCGCATCAAATTTCAAGGAAATTATTTTTTAAGAGATAATTTATGTAACTGTACAGACAATTTATTTGTTTTGTCGGTCACTGTATGAAGTGTATTCAGATATTTCAAACATCCTAGAAATGGGATGTGATTGACTTGACCTTATTCTACTCGGGTGGTTAAAGTAGAACTTTGTTACGTACCTTGACAGGTGGTGACTGACTGTACATGCAGACTTGTCTAAATACAAGCAATCTGCCCATAACACTCAAGGCAAAGTAATTGGCATTTTACTCTGTCTGCACAGTCTTGTGACTGCTGGGCCCAAAGATCCATCGGCACTAACACAATTATGTGAATGCTTGGAATTCTTTATGCCCATAGTGCTTTTAATCAGCATGAAAATAATGTAAATAATGCAAACATGAATTTCTCAAGAAAAGTAAGAAGCTTCACCTTGTATTTTTTCTATTGAGTGATTGTTATTCCTAGCGTTTATGCCATTATGTATCCATATCATACTGTACCTTTATTCTTTTTGATTTTGAATGCTTTAAATTTGGTAAGACAACTTCATGCACAAATTGCAAAACCAGGATGACCTGAACTAATACATTTTCCATGAGTTCCATCAGTTTCTCATTTAGCTGTAAGAAATCTACTCAAAATGTGCCTTTTTTTGTGTGTATGTGTTGTGCTAAATGTAAGCCTTTGATCAGACAGTACATGCATAAGAAATGTTGTTTTTCTGAATTAAGTGGAAATGAGGCCTAAGGCAGCCTGCTGTCAGGATCATAAGTACTAAATAAAATATAAACTAGTTAAACTTTGCAACCTTTCAAGGACAGGCAGAATTTCATATATTGGAAGAAATCTCATATAATGAATTAGATTTGTATCATGCCATATATACATTGTTACAGATTTAAATAAAAAGTTGAAAATTAAAAATACTAAAGTCTTAGAATATGGACAATTTTTGGTTTATCTACTTCCTCTCCATTATAGGGGTTTTTTTCCATTAATTATTTTTAGTATTTTTTACCCTTTAATTTTGCTGACCTTTAAAAAACATTTTGGAGTTCTACTTGTGTTTCCTTCTTAGTGACCTAAAGATGTAAAAAAAGAGAAAGTTGATTCTTTATTCAGTGTTACTTGTCTTTTACATTCTTTTTTCTTTTATTTCTTATGGCTTGCTACTGCAGCAAATTGGAACAGAGATGAGTCTTGAAGAGGTGATGACCAAAAAGTAAATGAAATATTTCACAATACTTGTCCATCTTGAAATAAATCTGAAACTATTATGGTTTTCAGCCTTCATTGGGTGTTGGGGAACCATTCATAGTCTCTCCTTTGAAGTCAACACCTTTGCATTCTTGGCTTTTTTTGTACTCATCCGCTATTGTTTTTCTTCCTTTTGTTTGATAGTCCTTATTACTTCAGTTTTATCAATTTTTGATAAATCAGCTATGTTCTGTGCATCTAAATTTTGGTCATAAATGCTAAGATTTTTACACTTTGATGTAAATTATTATGCAACAGTAATAAGAATAGAGCAAGACCCCCACAACTCCCACTGCAGTCCCCCCGTCTCCCTGCACACATGACCACAGGCAACAGCAGCATTTGTGCCAGGCCACAGATAATTTAAAAAAGGCTTATATGACTATAATGTGAAGTATGTTGTGTTTAGAAGGTCTTGCTTTGTATCATTCTCCTACCCTGCAGAGCTGTATGGCACATTGTGTACAGGTCACTGGCATTTATGTTTTGTGCGGTCCTTGTGAGCCTGGACCACATAACAGCAAAATCTGAGTCCTTTCATTTTTTTTTCTTAGGGTGTTCCATATCAATCCTTCTCTTTATATTTTTTCCCAGACATGGTTAACTGGATACTTCAGTGTTTGTGTGGTCATACATAGTGCTTAGACAAAATGGGATGTCATTAAAATGACATGAGAAATTCTCCTCTATTTCTGTGGCACTCAGGTAGCTGGAAATATCCTGGTCCACTCTTTTCTGCCTTGTTTGTCTGATGTGGCTTCACTGTTGTTTCATCAGTTTTTTACTTAGTGCATTTTAGGTGTAGTGTGTAATTTATTTACCATCATTTTAAGTATGTTTGTTCATTTTTTACTAGAGATGTTTAATTGTTAATAGAAGTCTTTTGAGCTAGTAAGTAGAAACTGCCACAGATGTTCTGTCTTAAAATTGGGGATGAGTTTGTGTCCTAAATTTTTTTGTGCACTGTTTAGATAAATTATTGCATGCTATGCATACATTTTTGAAAGATTCTGGTAAAGCTGTGTAATATTTTCATGTGTTGCATTATCAATGGCAGTTCATAGAAGCCATTTCTCACTTCACTTTGGAGCATTTGATGGGCTTAAGTTTCAGCTTCTCATGGAAACAATTACACATAATATCGTAACAAATTGTGTCCAAAGCAGGACTTTAGGTGAGAAGGCAGGGCAAGCAATCCAGCAGTGATACTTGCCACACAATGTAAATTATCAACAAACCCCTGTCAGCATTGCTCACTCCTTCTTCATATGGTATTGAGACCAGTTGAAGCTGCAGTAACATTTGTGTTCAGAGTTGCATCAGAGCTACTTAGAGTTGTTACTAAACTTTCCTTTATTTGTACTGGTTTACACTTTAAATTGGTCTTACAGCCAAAGCTAAAGCTGCTTTGAACTCTTTTTAATGTAGTGTAAAACAGTAGTTTGGGGATGTATGGCCTATGCTTCCGCAGTGTAAATGGCTAAGGATTATTTTAGTCAGTACTGTTCCTTTTTTAATTACTGATCCCATCAGGAAAGAGAGATAAAATTCTTGGTCACTGTTAGTAATGTCCATCTTATAAGGAAGGTGTTCAGGGAACATCCAACAGCCTTTTTCTTCCTAATCACTAACATGTAGAGTCAAAAGGATAATGATGAGAATTAGGTGCATGTGCTAATTGATCTCATCTCCAGCCCCAACTTTGCATCTTAATTTTAACAATCACCCCTTAAGGGTAGGGTATGTATCAAGCACACTGTGTTTTGTCTGGCCTAAAGAAGCACACTATGTGTGCAAAAGCATTTGTTTTTAATCTCATTAACGTCTTAAGTCTACTCAAAGAGCTATTAGTCTTGTTACAATGATACGAGTACTTATAGATCAAATTATGCAACTATTGCAAGTCATTCCCAATAATGGGACAATTAGAACTGATATAAACAAACTTTCTATGTGCACCCCTTTCTCTGGTGTTACCCTTGCCTTTCTCAAAGCCTCTTCTAGCTAAGACTGATGTTGGTAGGTAGTCTTATTCAGTAAAAGCAAGGAGGAGTTACAGGGAGTGGTCAGTACCTCAAATTCTTCTCCAGAAATCATTGATGTTAATGTTTCCTCCTTTTTTGTGGGAAGAATATGATGTTGGCCTAGAATGTTTCTTCCTGCACAGGTGGGGTCTGATTTGGTTCATTTTTATTGTTTGGTTTACACAGTCTAATAACTTTATTGACTGGTAAAAGATTTTTTCCTCCTGCTCACAAGCTTGCACTTTCTTACTGATTAGTGACAGACTGTTTCTGATTTGTGTTTATAGCCCTGGCAGCTTTGCCATTGCCATTGTCCTGCGTTCCCTCTGTCAAGGCCTTTGCTGTCATCTGGTATTTTTACTTTTGGAGAATCTGTGATTAAATCCCTTGTTTTCTTTCAAGGCCTGGTTTTCTGGTAGCCTAAGTAAAGTATCATTGCCACAAACTACTCACACATAAATCTGTTTTTCTAAGACAAGTAACAATTCACTTGAAAACCATAATGATCCATTAGAAGATATTAATGCATAAAGTAACATAGAATCTCGAAAATATTTTTGATGACATAAGTAAGGGGAGAAAAAAAAATAATTTTCAGAGTAGTAAAGAGAATAGAGATTACTCAAGCCATGCTACTATGAAAGAGAATGTACTTGGAACCACACCTTTAAACATCCAGTCTGGTTTCCTACATGTCTTCTCTGGTGTTTAGTAGAGCAGAGAAAGAAGAGCACAGGAATGTAAGAAAGCCTCCTGAAGGTCACAGGAAACTGTCAGCAAGAGGAAAGCAGGGGAATGGATGATCTTATGCTAAGACTGAAGGATGCTAAGAAAACTTACAAGCTTTGGGAGAAGGATGAGATGCATTGATTCACTGGAAAACTATCCAGAAAAGTGAGGAAAGCCATGCAATAGTAATTTTTCATTCAGGAGTGAGGGGATTATTTTGTGTGTGGTTTTATTTGTGTTAACTCTTTTTTCCTTATGTCCACATATTTCCTTATGTTCCTAGGTAAACTCATACTGTCTTCTCCATGTGTTGTGTTTTCTTTTACAGTCAATCTGAAGTACACGTGGAACAGAAATGCTTGTGTATTATTAGAAATAAGGTCAACACTGGTCTTGGAGGCCTAGAACAATTTGGCTTTTGGACTGCTTTCCTGTCAGGTAGTAACAGGCAGATGTCACAGCCAGAAAATATGCCAGGAGGCTCAGGGATTGAACATGGGAACAGCTTAATATAGTAATCTTGCACATTGCAAAACAGTTTTGGACCTGGAGGCTAAATAGCTTCAGACTAAATTATCAGTGTACAACCTGAACTAAGCAGCCTTGCTGGCAGCAAGGGTTACTGGCTTTCTCAGTGCACTGGAAGATGGCATTGCATTGTGGCCTCACTGTTCTTGCAGAGCTTGTGTGGGAGTTGAGCTCAAACCTACAGTGAGGCACACAGTCAGTGCCTGCAGTCCATAGAAACTTCAGCAACTGTGTGCACTGCAGGTGTGAGCATTGCACTGTAACAGCTCATCCATCTGCTCTTTGTGTTAACAAATGTAAGGAGAAAAGAGAAGAAAAAAACAAAAGCCTTGTTTGGTTTTGCTAAATACTTTTCTTCCAGCTTGTACATGTTCAGGCAGACATGGCACCAATAGTGCAGTTGAACTGTGTTCTCAACAAGCTCTACAAAAGCTTTATTTTTATTTATTATCAAGGGGGACTTAAGCATGTTTGGGATGGATTATTTTTTTTGTTGGTTTGGTTTTTTGTTGAGTAATACCTTTGGTGCGGAGAGCTTGTTTTGTAAACTGCACATTGAGATGCAGGCTGAGCTCTGCGTGGGAGCCCAAGATAAGAGGCAGTGACACCAAAGGGCATGAAGACAGGTGGATGGACACTGGGAGACAGAGCAGGAGTGGGATTCAGGAGGAAGAGTGAGACCAGCATGCTTGGACTCTGAGGAGATAAAAGGGGGTAAGAGCCCTCACAAGGTCTCTCCTCAGAGGCACCAGCTTGAGTTGTTTCTGTGTTACTGCACTATGAATAAATTGATTTGTAGAATGAGACATCTGAGACTCCTATGGGAAATCTGGGATTGAATCAGTGAGGAAACCTGGTCTGTGTGTGTGGGGTGTGGAGGGAGTCAAGCTGGGACCTGTCTGGTCACTGGAGTCACTGCTGTGTAGGGGCTTTGGTCCCAACAGTGCAAGTCTGTGGTGGTGGGAGTGTGACTGCCAGAGAGTCCTGTGAGTGGTCACACTGCGAAGTTTCCTTAATAGTTTTGTTGGTTGGTTGGTTTGGGTTGGTTTGTTTTTGTTTTGTTTTTCTTTTTTTTTTTCAAAAGTGAAATGATTTTTAGCATTCTTCAATGTCTGTGTGATCCGAAAGTTTGTCTGAAATCTGCTCCTACATGAAAATTTGAACTACGTGTGTGAGATGACTTTGAACAGCCTGGGCTGTGGACAGAACCACTTCTCCCCACTCACTGCTTTGAACCAAACTAACACTAGTCATTACAGGTGACAGCGTGAAGACCTAATGTTCAAGATCCTTTGTGTGTAGACTGATTAGAGCTAAGTCAGAAAAAGGTTTTGAGTGTACTAGATTATTTTTGTGAGAAAACCACAAAAAATGTCTGAGGGATATATAAGTAAGATATTGTGGAAGTATTTACCAAAGCTTAAAAAAATAGGTTGGTTGTTCTCTTTTTTATTCCAGAAGTTTTGATTAGCTGATGTGAAATGGAACTCAGTGGGTTTTGTACTTAGTATCTTTGAGGTAAAGGTTTTAAAGTGCATCATACATTTGTGGTAGAACCCACAACTGAAACTCAAATTTCATGGCACATTTAGCATCTAATTAGTGGCCTTGGTTTCAAGTGGATGCATGTGGGTAGATCAATACACATGTATTAATCTCTGTAGAACAAAACAGAACTGAAATGAATATTTGCATTTGTACTTACTTTTATTTTCTCAAATACTATGTAACAGCTACTGAGAACAGAAGAAGCAATTGAATATGATTACCCTGTCATTATGTTAATTATATGTGGTGTAAGGTTGGGATGGTAACAACAACTCGTCAGTTTTGTTTGAAACACAAGACTTTGAAGGAAGTGAGGATTTACTAAGTTTTAATTCCGTCACATGTGCTGAGGTTAAGCTCAGTTGGAAGAACTTTATCCCTGAAGTTTCTAGTCAAAGCTTAATCACTCGATTAACTTTTTGAAACTAGAGGATTGACTTCAAATCCTCATCCTTAATAAGGACTTTGCAACAGATATGATTCAGTAAAAAACACTTTTCTGTCTCCAGAAAAGCCTTTCTTTACATTCTTTAATGAAAGTGGAAGGATGCAGTTACCCTTCTGTTATCAAATCAACCTTCACTGAAATTTAAACTTCATGACTGGTACCATCAAAAAGTGTTTTCTACTGAATCATATCTGCTTGGTATTTGACTTTACAGACTTCTTATATTTTCTCAGTGTAAAAATATAATTACCTGTTTACCAGTTAATGCTGCCTACCTTGATTGAGTTAATGGGATGCAGCATCCTCGCTAGTGTTAATCATTAGTTTCTTGATGAGACTGACACATTGCTGTGAAGGTTCTTGTGGTGCCCCATGATGTTCGTCCTGACTAAGCATTGGGATGTTTTTGGTGGGGGGAAAAGATCAAAGCAATAAATCATTCACCTTCAGAAAATGTGTCAAAATAGATTTCTGCACATATTTTGTCTTGTTATTTCCCCAGCTGAACCGACTGCAGGGTCAGATGAGACTCTATTCAGCTGGAGCTTTTTCAGATTTGATAGCATGCCTCGGGATACTCCTTCAGGTTGAGATTTGCAGAGCAGATAGTTGGAGTTCATTTAACACTTTGGCAAATGCTCACTGTAACATTCTTCCTTAAAAGCAGAAGTGTAGCTTGGCTGAGTTGCCAGTCAAGTAGTTTTGTAGTATTTATCTAGATTTTTCCCTGTCCTTTAACTCTGTTCTTTTTTTGTTTTTCAGAATATTCTTGCGATTTTACCTAAAGTTAAAATTTATTCTTAAAAATACTTAGTTTTCCTTTTGTATTAAATGAACTTATCACAGAATTTTCTGAGTTGAGACTCAGGAGGATCATCGAGTCCAGCTCTTAAGCCTACATGGGGATCAAACCCACAACCTTGGTATTATGTTCTCTTCTTTCCCCTCTCCATAAAGCTTTTACTGAATCTTTTGGGTTTGATCTATTACCTCTGAAATGCAGAAAGGGAGAGCAAGATTTCTTCTTTGTTTACCTATCCTTCTTGGAGTTATACTGGCAGCTTTTTCATGTCATCCTTTCCAATATGGTGTAACATTTGGAATTATCAAAAATCCCTGGCTGTTAGGTACTTGGATTCCACTTAATTACAGTGAGATTTGTATTCCTAAATCACTTAGTACAGATTGCCATATTCCCAGGTGTTAATCCAAAGCAGTCAGCATACCTGAAGAGCATCTACTGGGCAAGAAATTGGACTTTTTCCAGCCAATTACCAAATGCTAATTAGAAGATGAAGTAGGTCAAATGAGAATGAATAACTTCTCTTGCTTGTCTTTGCTCAAATTCTTTGAGTGGGCTCACAGGCATGGCTTGGGAGAGATCACAACTTCCACAGGCAGATGTTTTATGTGCCCCGGCTCATTTCACTACCGCTCTTCTCCAACATGTGTTTGCTATCGCCAGGGATCATCTAATTTTTGTGTGATTGATAATTCCTCCTGAGGTCCTTTAATTCACACTTCTTTTTACTGTGGTACTGATAATTCTACAGGTCCTTCCTAAATACCTCCCAAAAAATCTGGCGAGACTGGGACTGGTATGGGAAGCCAAATTGAGAGCCAGTATAAAATGTGATAGTAAATGAGACCAGGAATATGCTTCCATGGTTTGTTGGCTCTCTGTGCTTTTTGGGAAAACTTCTTGATATATCCAGGGAATGATATTCAACAGTGCAGTTTGAAGTGTGTAATACCAAGTTTGCTTTAAAATTTATGATGGTCCTCAAAGCATTTGTCTTCTGGTGGTCCAGTCCTACCAAAAAAAAATTGAATTTTAGTCATCTGTCTGTAAGAAGTGAAAGAGTTAAGAAGATGCTAATTGTTTGCAAAAAACAGAGATTTCCAAGATGTTGTCTAAAAAGTATGAGGAAAGAATTAGAACTCATTTTTAAGCATTAGTTTAGATTTCCATTTCTGAGTTTTATTTTCAGTACTACTAAGGTTGTTATTTGCTAATTGCTACTTATGTAGAGACATTCCTAGAAATGTCACAGTGTTTTCCCGCTTTTATTTGTGGTAACTATTTACGCTTCACAGAAAGGCCAAGATCTGTCCCTCCCAGAAGGAACACACATATGTAGATTCTTTCTTTCCCCTTCTGCTAATCCTAAGTCTTGATCTTGTGGATTCTTTTGGGAATTGTGGCGTTTTTGTGCTGTGTTTTTGTTTTGTTTGTTTTGGTTTTAATTTTAAATCCAGTAGTTCTAACTAATAGAATTTAAACTTGATTAACTTTATAGAAATGTTCAAAAAGGATGGGTTTGAAGGGAAAATGAAACAGCCAAGAACATGTTAGATTTCAAAAATGAAATAATTTGACTTTAATTTTTTTGAAGAGAAAGAGTGACATCTGTTATTTGCCTGGAGTTGGGAGGAAATTTCCTCTTGAGACTTTCTTATGCCTTTTGAAACACCTTATCCTGTCAATGTCACAGATGGAGCATCCTATTAAACTTCTTATGGTGTAATTTTTATACTTTATCTGTGAAGTGTAACTCTAAAGGAATCATGGCAGGAGAAAAAAAAACCCACATCTTGAAATACAATGAGCTCATCAGTGAGTAAGCCTTTAATAAGATTAGAAATATGCATAAATATCTTCCTGAATAAAGTGCATGGTATGAAGAGTAATGTAAAAATGCATATTATTGAAATTCTTCCAGCATGGACACTGAGAATACTTTTACTTAGTGCTTGGCATTTTATTCCCTTGCTTAACATGGTTGAAATATCTCTTTATCCTTTTTTATTTGATCACTATTTAAAGGATAGTGGATTTTGAGCATTTTGTTGTTGTAAATTGTGTGGGGAAATTGGTCTTCCTACAAATTCTGTCAGAGAGAAATTAATGGCTTATACATCCGTAAGTCTAAACCCAAGGACTGATGCTTTTTGATTTTATGATGAAAGGCAAATGAGCTGCTATTCTAATTATAAATTTAAAATATCAATCGAAGTACCCAGTAAGTAGCACTAAACATCTCTATATAAATTTCCTGTTTTATCGATTGTATCTCTGATGATACACATTAAGTGATTGCTGTTGATCAGCAAAATTAAATGAGATTATTACTTTTCATTGCTGGGTCTCAAATTGTTATGGTAAATGTGAAAAGCAGAAAAGCAATTGCTACTTCATTTATGTTAATTATTCATTATTTTTAATATCAAGCTCCTTTAAAAGATATATATGGAATAAATTAAATCACTGGTTTATTGTTGTTCACTTAAAATGCAGCAATCGTTTGATTGTTTCAGGCTTTGAAAGCAATGGACTCTTTTGTACTTTTACCCTCTTACACTTCTACAGCTCTCATATTACTGTATAGTTTAATTTTCCCTGTATTGGGAAACAAATATTATGAATGCAGCTGCTGTATAATTGTTGACCTTGGTGACACTCTACTTTTGCATTGACGATCCCAGTTTAGAAGGTCAATGTGCTAATTTCCAACATGGACAGAGCATAAACTTGCTGTGAGCTTTCTCAAGTACTTTATTAGCAGGTTGACTTGTGGAAGAGTCTCTGTTCCCTTGATGGGTCAATTTTTGTGTTTTACGAAGTCTATTTTATGTGCCATCTCTGTCGTTACAGTCTGCAGAGATTCTTACATTGCCTTCACCTCTGTCACCTGAGTGTCAACAGGCAAATTGCCAGAGTAGCCTGTTTTCCAGGCACTGAACTAATGCAAATAAAAAATATTAAAATATTTTGTTGGCTTTTTGTATTTGGGTCATATTCAAATGTCCTGTGACTGGCGACAGGAAAATATACAATGAGGCAATAATGAATTTAACTACTGATTTCAGTCTTATGCACTCGTCCTTGTTTGATGTATCAAAAATCATTTTGTGTACTACAAATTACCATATTAATAAGATATTTCAGAACAGAAATCAGTGGCTGGGTCTGCACTGTCGTCTGAACTGGTTCTGAAGTTTCCCCCTCACAGTGAGCCCAAAACCTCTTATTTAGGTCTTTATTTTACATTGGAACTTGATGATCTTCAAGGTCCCCTTCAGTTGCATGTAAAAGCAAAGAATAATCCCTATATTTCACAGTGTAACTAGTATGCCTTTTACTTTCTGACAAACAAAACAAACAAGTAAAACTATCACTTATGTTCAATTAGCAGTTACCCCAGTGGCAGCCAAAGGTAAATGTAGTTTTATGTCAACTCTAGGCAATCCCTCTCTGTGTGAACAGCAGCACACAATAGACTGTAATGGGAATTTCTTGCAAATCCCTCCCTGCAGGGATTCGCATTGTCAATAGTCTCCCACATATAATTTGCCATAATTGAAAGTCAGATTCTTTGCTCCTAATTACACAATAATATTGTTTTATATGTAATGTAAAGCATGTATTTTCATGTTCTGTGTAATCTACTTCTGCTAAATCGGAAAGTGAAGGTCATTTTTTTCATCTATTTCTTTTCTTCGAGGCTAAAAATGTTTTGCTACTTCTTAATCACTGTGTTTTGTACCACTGGGTTGTTTTCAATAGTTAAGTGGCATTCTCACTTAGAGACAGGTATAACATCAAAACCAAAGCCTGACAGAGTTGAAAAGACTGGACTATCACATAGGTAATTTTTTTAGTGAACTATGAGTCAAAATCTTATATCATGTGTCTATTTGTGGCAGAAATGGATATTTCAAAGCAACTGCTCTAATAATTATATTTTTAATTAACCTGGATCACATATATTCCCAGATGATAAAGGTATCTAGAAAACTGGGTAAACCAAAATGAAAATTAAACCTTTAAGAAAAGACTGTGGAAGTTGAAAAGGGTGACACATTGAAGTGGTCACAAAGATTGAAGCCTTGGGTTGGTCTATCTAGGCTAAGTAATATTGCAGCTTTAATAACATACTGAAAATCAAATCATTGATATGCCATGTGGCCCTTGTTTGTTTATCATTAGTATTTTCACTTACAAGTTTTTCCTGCTTCTTAAACCCCAGAATAGTGTGGAATTTGGTAAGCCTGCAAGGAGGAAGCAAATCTAAACAAAGCAATCTCTATAGATGCCTCTGAGGACAAAAACCTGAGACCCAGGCACTGGGAATGCACCCCTAACAGGCTATAGTAGTCTGCAAGTGCTCACATTTGAGGGACATGAGTTAGAATTGTCCTGCAGGAACAGGAGCTCAGCAGATGCTCTGCAGCTCTGGGCAAACCCTCAGGTGCCATATGTGGCTTTGCAATTTGCTTTCACAACAGCTGAGTTGAGAAGCGACGTTGACACTGTTGCTGTTATAGTGTGAGTCTAATCTAGGGCAACTGAAGACCTGAGATCGAAAGATCTGATCTTGGCATTTTAATACAATAATTACTAAGAACAAAAGGCTAGATCTTGCATTTTCTTGGGGTTTGTCGATAAAGGGTGTAGATGATGGTAAAGGACACAGACTTCTCAGGTTTCTGAGTAGTTTACTACTTCTTTTCTGGGCTACTCATCACCTTAGAGTTCCATCAAGAGTCTGATCTGATGAGGCTGATTGTTAACTTTCTGCTGGATAACCCAATGAGAAGCTCGGACAGCTTTAATTCTATGATGTACAAGCTGAAGGATGGTACATGGAAATGAGGCAGGTAATACTGATTTTGCAGGTAAGTGCTAAAACAGACACTGTTATAATAGACCTGATTTCAGTATCTACTCTTAAAAACAAAACAAAAGCCTTAAGAAATGGGAAAGGTGGCAGAACAGAATTCCAGGACACTTCAGGAATGGAATTCATTCAACTGCAGTCTAAGGAAAGTCTAAGTCTCCATACACACAATTTATCAAGTGAGGGGATGTAATATCCTCTTTATACCAATTGCTCTGTGTATTCTGTGATGCTGTCCATGTAGACTGCACTTGTCACCCCTGGCTTTAAGATTTTCTGAATTTTATTGAACTCAAAAAGACCTCCTTGCAGAAAGGAGAATTTGTATAAAAACACTTGTGTTTCTTGACTTTCAAGGTGAACTTTTCCCTGTGTATGGAAATTGCCTTTTGAAGGCTGAATGGAGATGCTTAGAACTGTATTAATGAAATAACTTTGGGCAGAACATGTATGGTTCTGGCTTTGCAGGCATGTCAGACAGCACTCTAAATATGCAGGATAAATTATATATAAAAAGAACTCATGTTGACTGATGGTCACATAGACAGAAACCAACAATCAGAGAAATCAGATGTTATTTTTTCTTAGAAGTGTATTGCCCATCTGCTCTTTTTTTGTGTCAATTAGTTTGTTTATTTAAGAAATCATTAAAAGAAATAAAATCAATACAAGAAAAAAATATGAAATGTGAAAGAGTAATATAGACCAGAAAAGAAGTTATATATCTGGTATATTTATGGCAACATTTAAAATGTCCAGAATGATAATTCCAGGAGAAATTGCAGGCTAACAGAGGCCTGGAGCCTGCAAGATTTGCTCTGTCATTCCTCATCTGCTTGCCTCTTCTGTAGAAAGGTGTTGTTTATCCTTAATAGTGATTCTTTTTTTTTTTTTTCTGCACATAAATGGTCATATTTTCTTCACAAGTGTGTAGGTTGATATTTAATTTTTAATCTTTGGATATAATATTCATTTTAAAGCAACACTCAAGACAAAGAAAATACAACTGAGGTCTTTTTATCCCTTAAGAGTTCAGTTTTATTGTATTTTTAGATGATTCATGTTTCTGATTCATAAAAGGTCTAGCATGGATATTGCACATTATAATACTTCCCAACAGGGTGTTACCTAGGCTTTAGATTGCATTATTTGCCTTTAAAAATATGGAATCCCAGAACTATAGCATCATTTAGGGTGAAAAGGACCTTTAAGATCATTGAGTCCAACTGCTAACCCACCACTAAACCATGGGTGTAAGAGCCACATCTACACCTCTTTTAAATACCATCAGGAGTGGTAACTCAACTGCTTCTATGGGCAGCCTGTTCCAATTCTTGACAATCCTTTTTATGAAATTTTAGGAAATTTTTCCTAATGTCTGATCTAAATCTCCTCTGGCACAACCTAAGGCCATTTAGTCTTCTTGGTTACCAAGCACCACCCCATAATGGAAATACAAGTGGTGAGCAGTGAAACAAGTAGTACATTAATTTCATATTGGGCAAAAAGTGTACATTTGAACTCAGCTGTGTATTCTTTACTAAAGCAATATACCTGTTCTAAAATGTGTTCTAAGAATAATTGAATTTCTAGGCATTAATTAGATAAACTTCACCATTAAAAAAAAAGTTTATAGCTCAGATACAAGCTTGTAAGACTTAAAAGAAGAGTTGGCATATCTTATGTATTTACCTCAAGATTTGTATTCCTGTGAAGCAAACTACAAACAGTAGTTGTGGCAGGTTTTTAACAGTATTTTATAACGGAGAAATAAGAGGATTTTGATACATTTTCTGCAAAATCTGTCTTTCCTCAGAGGTCTGTAGCTGCAGCATAAGTTTTAATTCATCACAGCATATTTTATATAAATTCGTTTCTCATAGGGATTACTTTAAGCACAACATATAATGAAAATGTCATTCATCATTTTCAAACATTGGAGTATTACACATTTTATTTTTCAAATGGTATTAAGCACATGCTACAAGCAGAAAAAAACATTTTAAAATTCTGAAATATGCAATCAAAGATAAAAAGCAAGTTGTTTTGGGGGGGGGTTGGTTTATTTTTTGTCTGGGTTTGTTTTTTTTTTTGGTTTTTCTTTTTTTACTAAAATCCAAATCCTTATTTCTTAATGCTAGGAGCAGCCAAGTTATATGTGTAGGAGACCTTTCCATACTTTTCCCCTCACAATTTGCTGTTTCAGGGCCAGACTAATGTGGTGGCACGCCAAGCAGTCTGTAAGAAAATAGTAGATAATGGAAAAAAACTCCTTGAAAATACCCACACTGTTGGGATGTGCAGCATGAAAGCTGTCATATGGGCCCTGCTTATTAGTGCTGGCTCCCTTCCATGCCAACAGGACCCAGACTGGCTCCTGCTGGCTCGGCCCCCTGTTCCTCAGGATTTTGGATCCAGAAGGAGCTTATTAGCTCAGGTGCATCGCCTTGCAGGGCCAGGTTTTGCCCGGGATTAAGTGGAGGCTAATGGAACCCGCAGCTCCCCGGAGTCAGCTGAAGGGTTGCCAGAAGCAGCTGCACTGCTGACCTGGCTCCGACATCTGTACATGGCTCTGCTAAAGCATCCTCCTGGACCAAGGATGCCTCTGCACACTGCCAGCTCTAAGAGCTGGGCATCTGTGGTGCTCTTAATCTACAACCCAGATAAAGTACGCGTGGATATTTCTGAGGTGAATGTTTTTACAGAACGGCCCTGCAACTAAACTGTCTCTGACTCCTTCAGCCCTTTCCCCCTGTTTGCAGCTGGCAGGTTGACTGAGAGGGCAGTGGAGGTTGAGCTGGGAGTAATCATGCTCTGATCAGCAGCTAGTTAACTGGTTAGTTCATAATTACTCCATGCCTGTCTCTATCTGTGTGCACTGCTTGTTGCTTAGTCATGTTTGAGGCGTTTTGGAGTCTGTCTAAAATTCCTGTCGTGAGCTGTGGGCTGAGCTGTGTGCTCTGAACTATTTGGAAGTCAATAAAGTAAAGGTGTATTCATGTGCAATTTGCTAAATCTGTGCCGGGTATGAATTAATGTATCCACATATTGCTGTAATATTGTAGTAGTTTAATGATTCCCGTAAATCTGTGATTTAGAAATTTAGCTTAGTTAAATTAATAATCCAGCTTGTCACTTTGGTAAACTGGTCAACTGTCAACTTTCAATGCTGATAGAACAAATAACAATGTTACAGTACATTAGTAAGGAATATATGGGGAAACAGGATGTCTTCAAGGATTTAAACTCTTCCTGTCATAATATGATATGTTATCATGGGCATATAATAATACTACTATATATTAGTATTGGCACATAATGTTTACTAAAACCAAGGTATGTTGGAGAAGAATGAAAAAGCTTATAATGGTTTTTAAAGAGTGGTTTCCTTATTAAAGCACAATGGAAATCAGCTGCAACTTACTGGATAATAAGTACAAATAACTGCTTTTACTCTCTCTCCAACTCTTCTGCCAGATACCATTATCCTCTTGCCTTCAGGGGACATTAGCTTTAAGACTGATTTGCTCATTTTTCTCTCCTTTCTGTGCTTTTGAGGGTACCGTGAGAGATTGAACATGGAATTGATGACAGCAGTTAACATTTACATTGGTGGTTTCTATTGTCCTGCCAAGTCTTGCTGAATCTACAGGTGGTCTGCAAGTTTGGACATTTTTTTTTTTGTAGAATTAAATAGTTTATACTAAAGAATGCATAAAAGTAAGGTTATTCGATCTACTTTGTAAATTAATATCAACATCATCCTAACCGTACTTTGTTTTCTCAAAAGATGCTTAAATTTTCAAAAGTTTGCCTTAAAGTAGTGCCAAAAAAAGTATATTGTGGGTAACCAAGTATTATTTTACTTTGATATGCAGATTTGCTCTATACAAACTACTTTGTTTCTGAATGTAGCCATGGGAATCTTAGTAGAAAAATAATTTATTTCAGGGAAGATGGTATTAAAAGTTGCCTGTTTTTTTAAAGTATTTTATTATTATATACTCCAGTACAATTCTCCTTAGCAGATTTTCAAGCCAATTTGCCTATCCTTTTCTTGTGGATCCTGTCACTTCTATTTGTCACTATGCACGTTTTTGAAAAGGAGGGAGGAAAAAGTGATTTTATTTTAAAATATGAATTCTAGTAGTATTTTTGTGGGTTTTTTAATATTTTCTGACGTTATACATTTCATGTAATGTCTGAGTGCCCATTGCTGCTTCATTCTCTTTTCCTTCTGCCTTTCATGATCTAGTCTATTTTTGTGAACATAAATTACCCTTTCCATGAAACTAGTCATGTCAAAACACTTTCTACCAGTCACTGATCTACAGTGGGATTCTATTACAATCCAAGGGATTGCTCTTTTAGGAATCTCATTAAAGTCTGAGCAAACAATATGAAATGAAAAATCCTTCCCCAAGGCACAAAGGCTGTAGACAATACTACACTGTAAAGCTAGATAGGTGGGATAATGTTAGACAGGCAATAATGAAAATATCAGAAAGATTTCAGAGCTAAAAATGTGTAACAATTAAGGTCAAGAAAGCTGCCCATTTTCCGATTTTAAACGTTAAATGTAATTCACAGATGAGAGAGCATAAATACATTAAATCTTTCAGGATAAAGTGTTGATCAGAGAGGGGTTTCTCATGGGCTTTTCATAGATCTGCTGAAGATTCTACAATGAAGACAGTACTTTAAAGATCCCCACCAAAAATATATCAAAAGTTAGTTTTTAATACCTTGTTTTTAAAGAAAAGCAGTTCAAACGAAAAAATATAGATAAATTAACGGGCTTTAAAACTCACATTCTATAAATATTTTCAATGAATTTTCTGATACTAATTTTACATGGAATACTGTAAGATGATCTTGCCAGTTATTAATCTGTGGGTAGCTTCTGTTAGTTTTTGTAATACTTGTATTGAAACACGTAGAGATTGGTCTTTAATTGAGTATTTTATAAAATTTATCTATAGTCAAAGCTTATCTGGTTTTGGCTATTTTACTAAATTTGGCTTTCTGAACTGCTTTTCTTATGATGGCTTAGCAGTTTGTTACTGTAGTTGCCTCTTGAGAAGGAAAGAAGTGCTTGAAAGCTCTTATTCCTGAAAGGGTGATGAGATTAGTGTGATTCTCCAGAAACAGAAAAAAAGAAAAAAAAAAAACCACACCAAAATTGTTTCGAAATTAGACCTTTCAAAAATTGTTGTATTCTCTTGGTACCAAAACTTTTAGGTCTGGTGTACTCAACAATTCCTTTGCTCTTCTGGGTGGCCAAAGGCTGCTCAGGGCACAGTTGGGAGTTGTGCATTTTCTGTTTGTATTTTTGGATGGAAGACTGAGTGGTTTTCTTTCTGACAAAGATCTCATTACAAGTATTCATTGCCTCCATCGTCTCCATGTAGAATCTGTTCATTTCTTTGGCTGCATATTTGCCATAAAGACCAAGAGGGAAAGTATTCAAATGTAACTGTCTGTAAATTAAAGCTTGGGAAAAAAAGGTAATTAATGTTAAAATCTGTAGGTTCTAAATAAAGATCCACCTAACTTGCTTTTCTGTGCTTTGGACTGTTAGGATTTTTATTTTGGGGGCAGAGTGCTGTTTGCCTTCATATCCCACTAACGTTTAATTTCTGGATTTACCCTCAATGTGTTAACAAAGAGTTTATCAACGGAATTCATTCATCAAAACAGGAAGGTCTAGCTGTTTGAGGATTACACACTGTCAATTAAGACAAATAGTTATTGGCTGGTGGGAAGCTCAGGAGCAAGTAATTACAAAAGATGTTCCCTGTTGGAACTAGCACATACAATTCATTGGATTTCAAGTGATGTGGATTAGGCTGACAAATTGAGTTGCATTGTTTGTGCCTCTCTCCACTAAGGGCTCTTGCATTCTTTAATGTTGTTTATTTTTGCAGTGGAGGGTTGGGGAGGGGAGAAAGAAAAGGTGATTTGTTTTGTTTGTTTTTAATTAATGTCATTAGTAACTGAGCTGAGAAAATTATATGGAATCAAAGTTCTTAATGAACACTGAGATCTGGTCCTTTTTGCTATGAGAATTCTCCCCAGTTGCTATGGAAGAGGTAAATAATCTTCCATTTTCCTTTCTCCGTCTCACAAAGGAAATCCAGTTTTGATGGTCACCTCAACTGATCAGTAAGCATTTCTCAAATCTGTTCATAAAAGTCACTGAAAGTGCAAAATTGTAAAATTTCTCTTTCTATCCTCTGATGCAGTTTTTCTATTTAGATAAAATTTGCTGGCTCTGTAGGTTTTGGACAGAAGTATGTCAATAAACATTATCAATCCCTTAGAAAAGACAAGATATGATGCCATTACATGCTTTAGCTCAGAAGATAATGTTTATGTTCTTTTAGTGTTTATTGTTGTAGCTATAAATGAAAATGAAAAATGAACTTTTGTGTATTTATGTTGTGGAATAAATAGAGTAAATAAAAAACTACAGTTTTAGAAAACAGTAAAAAATCAAATGCAAGTGAATAGGTACATCTAGGCTCTTATGGACTGAAAGTAACTTATTTTTGTTTGCAATTGCTTGCATGTTGCTTAATTGAAAAACCAGACACCACCAGGCATGTGGCTGTACATATATGGTATGTCATTCTATATCAGAGCACAGCATACAGGAAAAGGAAATGATTATATGGTCGGCACACAAAGAACTCTCAGGCCAGACTGGGGTTTTTTGTGGTTTGGTTTTTGTTTTGTTTTGGTTTGTTGTTTTTTTTTTTTTATCAGTACTTAGAGGTTTGGGGTGGGTGTGATGAGGACAAACACAGGCAGAGACTTCTTTTGACTTTGAAGGGTGTGTTCCATACATACACTAGATTTCGTTACAGTGAAGACATAGTCATCTGTGTGATGTGTACCATGAAGCTGAGCTTAAATGTCCCTGTCCTCCATCCTCTGCTTGAACTGACACGAGTGCTATGAATAGTGAATATGGGTATAATTCCAAGGGTATTCACCTGAATTACCTGGGTTGTTAATCTTTACTCTTGAATTGTTTCTAGCAACTAACTAATTCCTTCAATGTTTGTTTGTTTGGGGGTTTTGTTTTGGCTTTGTCTTTTTTTTCTTTTTTTTTCTTAAGGGTAAGTTTGTACCTGGGCTTTTACAATGCCAGGTCAAACTGTAGTGTCCAGTTAGATATAGATCCAGTTAGGTATAGATTTTTGCTGCAAATGCCTGATTAGAAACATGTGAATAAGAACAAATGCAAAATTCCACTTGCTAAGTATATGGGTTTTGTCATAAATCTGTTTCAGGGACATTACTCTGAACTCTATGGACCATATAATACTGGATTATTTGCATGGTATACAAAATACCTGAATTTTTCTCAACTAGACAGAAATCCTGTAGGCTGGATCAACATGTCACCTTTGATTTAAATGGGTGATTTTCTAAAAAGGAAACCTGTAGAATGATCTGTCTTTATAGGCATACTTTTGTCTAATAATGCAGTACAGTGTCAATATATCTGATTCTCAGTGAGGATGAGTTGTACTTTGTGCTTAGACTAATCTGTAAACAAACGTATCTCTTTTGTTTAAGATGTATGTTTAGTATGGAAAGTTGAGTTGCGTAAATTAAATATACAATGGATCCAACAGCAAGCCATACTGAAGCAGTTTGTGGCTTCTGTTTCCCTTACTGTGTTTTGGTGAATACGTTTAAAGATAATCAAAGAGGGTTCTCAAGGTGTGGTAGCAATAACTGGTCTGCATTTGCTGTAGGTATTTACATCCTTTGAATGTCTTTGCATATCTGGTTACTTCCCCTCACAGAATTTTACCATATTGTATGAATGTAGGTATAACATGGATAAATCATCAGTGGGTTTTGGTGTGGGGTTTTTTATTTGATTTTTTTTTTAATTAAAGCCTTAGTCAAATCTCATTAGGCATCTTACATGTCATTAATTTGTATAGAAAATACTGTGTGTCTTAAAATGTAACTTCAGCTGATGCATAACAACTAAAATTATTGATGACTTTTATGACTGTCATTACTCTTTGAACCTCTTTCTCCTTTGAAATCTACAGCAGCTGAAATAGCAGAGCATTATGTGAAGTATGTCTTTCAGAAATTACTGATGATGCACCACAGCCATGACAAACATTTGTGATAAAACCCCACCATCGCTGTTTCTGCTCCAGCAAAGCAGGCGAATATCTGTACGGTGCATTCAGTGTTCTTATTTAGACATGTATGAGAGCAGAGTGCTTTGCACACGGCTAAGTATGGATGCATTTAGTATTTAGGGAAAAACAGATGAAACTTGCACTGCAATTTTGAAGGAAATAGGTTGAGGTATGCAAATGAGGAGGAAAACGATTCTATTCTGTGATATTACCTAAATGCTTCAGTCTACAAAACATAAATTCTGTCCAAACTGAAGCTAAGGGATATATCATAAACTCAGTTTCTTACAGGCTGCAGTTCATCAGTGACAGGAAATATTTAATATCCTGTCCTTTTTATGTAACCCCTTGGATTGTTCCGATTTTTTCACGTTACTCTTGCTAGGCTCTGCTCTGTAAATCTTGGTCAACATGGTCTTAACGTGGACACTGAGTCCAGCAGTCCAAATGACATCTTCTGTCTCCCTTTGGGAGATGAAACATTGCTGCAGCCACTCACTTGGAACCAGGAGATTGCCTGCTGCAAAAACAGGCTATCAGCATTTATTAGTATGACATTCTTCCCAGGTTTAAGACAAATGAAACATTTAAAAGGAGTGAAGCTGGCTGGGCCGTTTGTTCCCATTTCTCTTTGACTCATGCATGTATATGTGTACACTTATATAATGCACAGAGGCCATGTAAGACTTAATGTTTACAAGTGGAGTTCTGTTTTTATGTTTTGCTGTTAGTGGGTTTTACTAACTCAGAAATGTTAGGCACATCACTTGAAGCTGACCGTGGTTTTGAAATTAACAGGACATAATTTTTGGAAAGTAAGTGAAGAGAGTTTATTGCTTTAATTACAGTGTAATGTTCATATTAAATATATTTATATTTTAAAATTCCAAATTTAAGGGGATTTTAATAGAAGCTGGAGCTGATGAGGCAAAGCAATGCAAAAAGTCTGTTCCAGATGGCATACATCCAGAGGGAAACATTTGTGTATTGACAACGGTGGAATTCTGTGAAAAGAGAAAAAAGTAACAAGTATGAGACTAGTGAAGAGAATCCGAGTGAAAAGCGTTCAGGACTCAATCTGTTGTTGTAAGGAAAGGAATAGGAGTATTCTCTACATGCTGTAACCTGATCCCAGGGAAAGATACTGAAAGTGGTACCTGTTTCACTCAAGCAATAGGGATGAGTCAGCAGGGCAGTTGTGACTGGAATTGCCGAGTGAGGGAATAGAAGTTTTGCAAAAATGGGAGGAAAGCGGGGAAATGAATTTATAGTGAAGGTCAGTCTTGAGGTGATGATAGAGATATAGAGGTCATTTTTATGTATTGGAAACCAAAAAGACTACATTGTGTGAGGTTTTACTTAGTGTCATAGGTAGTTTGCTGAACCAGTGATCTAATCTGGCATAATGGTGATTTTTCCATGTGTAGGAGGATAATTTTCTTCAGGGAGAGCACTCTGTGAAGCAAAATGTTTCCATTTGACTAGCTGCATTTAAAATTAATTGAAAGAAATATGAAAAATAGTATTTAATGTTTAAAATCTTTCCCACTCCTTTTTGATCTTGTTTAAAATGACACCACCAATTCTAGGAATACCTTATAACTAGCTCAGGCAAAGGTTAGAACTAAGTATTGTGTCAAGGAAAACGAGCTCTTTAGTTAAAAGCAAACACCAGCTGCTGCCTTTGTGTGTAGAAGAGAAGTTTTCTTGCTAAATGAACAATTATAGTGTGGTGTATCTGCTCCACTTTCATGCAGTGTTTGTTCAGACTCCTTATTCTGACGTGGCTTTGCAATTTATTACTAAGTTTTTAGCCCAGTCCTGTTTGGATATTTTGCTTTAGGTGTTAATTGCTTCCTTATGTGCTTTTTTCCCCTCTGTGCTATAGAGAGTGTTCAGTGTCGTGCCACAGGCACAGTGCACTGTGGGAGGCATTTCTTCACCTCCCCAGACACCAGCCAGCAAAGGCTCCCTGGGAGCACAGAGAGTTTCATAAATCGCAGATTAATTAAGAATTGCCCTGCTTGGAAATATAGATGTGCTGCCTTGTACTTCATAACTTCCATCTGCTGTCTCCCATCCAACATGGCATCGTCCTCACTTTGACTCTGCTGCCCCAATTATTGGCCACTGCTTGGCTGACCAGTTGTCTTTGCAATTCAGAACAAAGGGGAATGTGGTGTTTCTGTAGAATAAATACAATGAATTAAAGTTTGCTGTTTATAACTTTAAAAATATGAGAGTTTGTTTGCTCTGTTAGAAAAAGTTATGCCCATTACAAAGTTAAAGCAAGTCTGCTTTTATAATGAAAACTATTACGAGATGGTAGAGACATGGTTCAGTGGCTGTATCGTTACCATCTTATCAACTTCCTGAAAGCAGTATCCATCCATCAACTACTGATTCATTTTCCCTTATTACAATCATACAGGATGCAAAAAAGACACTGATGCATAATATCTAAATTTAAATATTTCTACTGCAACTGTGCTCTCTTCGCAATCAGGACATGCTGACTTTGTGTTCTCCTAATTTATTGTGTTGTATGTATTATATGTCACTTTTTAGCATGTTTTCTCAGTATGATAAATATGAAATACAGTAAAATGTACTTGCTATAGTTTTAGCAGAGTGAGCCATTGGAAGAACCCTTCTGAGCTGTCAGGCAATATGTGAGCTTAATTCCTTGCCGTTTTGAAGGGGAAATTTTTCAAAGTCACAAAGGGCAGTAATATGCCCCTGCCATTAAGGGCTCTGGGAATGTGCTTCCCACCTGCTCCTCTGGCTGAGCTGCCCAAGTCCCACACAGGCAGGGAAAAGTGGATTTGGCCCTTCTTGGGAGCCCCAGGGCTGCTGCTGCAGACAGGGAAGGAAAAAGGAGGGTAAGAAGCAACAAGTATCAAAAGTCTTAGGGTGGGAAAAAAAGCAAAGGAAAACCTATGTTTTGTCGAAATTTGCTTAAATAGAGCTATCTCCTAGACAGTGTCTTCAGTGTCAAGGCACGTTGGATATGGCTTCCAGTTTATCCTGATACATGCTGCAGGGTCTAAATTATTATACTTCATTGTACAATAAAGGTGGAGCTGCCCTCTGAAAAGAACCTGCTAATATAGACTTGTAATTTCAATTGTTCACACATTTTTTATTCTGTGTTTCAGTAAAAATCTAATCTACCCAATCATTGCTTTAGGCTAATAGCCTGTAAGACAGTATAGTGTCAAAAATGTCAAACTTAATGAGAAAAAAAAAAAAAGGAGGAATCATAAGTGTTCACTGAAACCACTTCTTTAAATACTTTTTTTTCTCCCATGAGATCTGTGCATTCTTGTTGCTGGGTTTTGTGGAATACATATTAATCAAATCTGAAATAAAAAGGGAAAGCTGCACTGCCATGAAACTCTTCCACATCTAAGGTAGGTATTGCAGCTATAAATCTATTATATATATTTTTAAGAAATCATCGATATAAAACTTAGTAGAAGGTTTTATGCTGTGTAGGTCAGATATATTTTACTGTAGTTTGTTGAGACTTGTGCTTGACCTTTTTAAAAATGAAAACCTGGAAAATTTTGCCATCTGTTGGGCAAGGTGGTCAAATTCTTTGCTTTTGAAACAGTTTAAAATATCTATTGGAAAGTTAAAAGGAGAGAGGGAATAGATTCTACAATATTCATGCTATTTAATTGCAACAAATAGTTTAATTACCTGACTCACCCATGTATGACAAACCCCTGAAATCTCATAGGTAATATGATAGTACATGCGAGATGAAACACCTGCATGTCAATACTTTGGTCAATTTGCATAACTCCCTGAAACTGGAAGGCAATGGAAATGCAGCAGCAGTGATTTACCAAGTCTTTGTGTTCACTGCTGTCCTTCCATCTCTCCCATTAATATTTGTTTTGTTTTTCTCCTTCATGCTACAGCAGTAATGCTGATGATGCAACCCCAGACAGTCGTTTCTGTGTAATGGCTTTGGGCATGAAATACTTGATTTGCACTCCTGAGCAGCTATCACGGGCTTTGCTCCCCAGGTTTGGATGTAAGAGGGATCCGGAAAATGAGGAATTTTCTTCAACCTAAGGGTTGAGGGTAATGCACAGAGTCAAAAAAGGAAGAGAGTGAATAAGTAATGCAGCCATAGTATAACTGAGAGCAGGGGTGAGAGAACTTTTGCTTAAAATAACCGATTTACTTGATTCAACTCTTAGTTGAATAAGCAAAAGTGTAATGGAAGAAAAGAGATTATTCTTAGTCTCTCCTACCATAAATCAAGCTGCAACAAAAACTGTGTACATAAATTTAGAATGGCTTCTTTGCCTCTGGACAAAGACTGTCTGGACTCATGACAGCTTTTTCTGGAGTTAATTAGGTAGTAAATGCAGAAGAAAAGACTATACCAATATATTAAATATTCTACTTGTGAAGACTCTCAGGTCAAGAATTACAGCACTGATAGTTCTAGTTTTATTTAGAATTTAGAATTTCACTTCCTCCCCCCCCCATACATTGTTCAAAAGTTTTAAAATTTTACTTTAAATCCACTGTAATTGTCTTAACTAATATGATAAACTTGAAGTATCTTTGAAAAATTTCTAAAAACCAGCA
Source organism: Campylorhamphus procurvoides (assembly GCA_013396655.1). Taxonomy (NCBI): domain Eukaryota; kingdom Metazoa; phylum Chordata; class Aves; order Passeriformes; family Dendrocolaptidae; genus Campylorhamphus; species Campylorhamphus procurvoides. Next base: position 2,002,683 of record WBMV01002155.1, on the reverse strand, counting down.
TCACAAAATGAATTTGAGGCTGAGGAATTTGAATCTTTCTTGTCCATGTAATCAAAACTTTTGTGGGAAAAAAAAAAAATTCCAGGAGTAAAATTATTGTTTGCTGTTGCAATATGTAAAATGGTTTAACTCAGGTGAAAACTAATTTTTCTTCAGAGAAAAGGGCACCCATAAATCTAGTAATTTTGCATTTGGATCAGAAAGAAGGCTAGATAATGAAGTGTATACTAGTAAAATATGGTATATGCTTTTATTCTACTGTATTCTTATATACTAATATATTAGTATATAGGAATGTATATATGTATATACATGCTGTATCCCCAAAACAGCATTCAACAAAAATGTTAACTGTTTTGACATGTTCTCTTCGGATTACCTTGCCAAAAAATTTTCTCTTCAAATTACTTTGCCAAAAAGTTAAGGACAGTATTCTGAAAACAGAAATAACTGAAAACATTGAGGATATAAATTCAACCCATGTGTGTAACACAGTATGCTAATACCAGGAATGCCTGATAGAATTTCAAAAAAACACGTTGTTTTTGTTTAACAAGGCCTGGAAATTAGTCTATTTTTACTTTACTTAGAAGCAATATTCAGATTTTGGTCTTGAGCTTTGGTTTATGAGCTCATCTCCACCCCCATCCCCATCATTAGTTCATCCCTAATTGGGGGAGCTGTGAACATGTCAGTGATGAGGTTATTCTTAACCATCTGCCCAAAAAGTCTCTTCTCTGGAAGTTGACACGTTCACACACCAAGACACACCACTGGGTCACTGTCCTTTTTGACAAGCTACTTAGGCAAACTGAATGAACAGGATTAACTGCATTTCTCTACAGAGAGTTATTCCTGCTTAAAGTGAGATGCAAATTCAATTCATTTCTTATATTAAATTCAATACTACCAGATTTCCACAGTGAAAAGGGTTTTTTTGCTTCAAAGTAGAGCTGGCTGCGTTTTGTGTAATGTTAAAAATGTTTTTATTCAGTTAAAGGGCATGCATTTGGGTAGGAGTTATTTGGGAAAGGATACTGTTGCAATGATGTTGCTTCGTCATGTGGAGGTATCCCAGCATCTTAACCAGCCGGTATTTACTTCTTAACTAAGTTTATGATCAGTGACTTACCAAATAAATTGCCTGGTTTTCTGTTTCAGTGCCAGACTTCCCTTTAGCCTCAGCTAAAAAGCAAAAGGGTTGCTAAATTTATTTTGACATTTTTCGGTGTAGTGAATTGTTAGCAGTATTACTCAGCTTTACGTGATGTTCCTTATGACCCTATCACATATTACATTCGTGAGAAGCACTTGGTAAATCCCTAGGTTTTCCTTTGCCTTCAGGGAAAGTCAGTGACTCAGCATCTCTAGAAGCCTGGCTTTAAACCATGCCTGTGGCTATGTCCATGCACAGTCAGAAGCCCTAATCCATGCAAATCTGTGAATAATTTGATGACAGTATTTAAAGCTGTTTTCTGTTCATCAGTACTTGAGCATTTCTCCATGAAATGCATCTTTTTAGTGAAATAAGAATCTTTTATGGAATCTAAAATGAAAAAAAAAATATTTTGATTGCCGTTACTATGCCCTGCAGCTCACATTTTAGCTACTCTTAATTCACTGTCATGATCTCAATTTCTTTTCTTCCTACTAGATTTAAATTTTATTTTCTTTTCCAATACAATGTGATTAAGATGAAAAGCCTCTTTCCCATTCAGTACCTTATAGCAGCAATGGGAAAAAAAAATTGGAAGGACTGGGAGTCCGTTTGTTATTTTAGTTGAGCAAAAACCTTCAGTTTTTAATTACAAATCACAAAAAAAGAAGAAATTTGATCCTAAATTAAAATTTTAACATTGCATTTTGAATATTTATCTTCTAAAACATAAATTTAAGAATATTTCAAACAGAAATTTTATTTTAAAAATATATCAATAATTTTTCTCTCACTTTAAAAAAAAAATCAATATGAAAAGTTAAAACAAGGAGTAACCTTCTTTTCCTTAAGGATTATATATAATATTTGCTTGTAACTCTCATCAGAACTATCTTAGTCTCAGGAGGCAAAAACTTATGACTGCATTCCTGCCTGGACAGTTCTTGAAGAGTTTTGATGCTCTTAAATTTCTTCATAATTCTTTCTAGTTTTTCACAGAATTTCTTTCAGATATCAGCAATGCATGTGTGGTAAAATCATATGCAAAGCTGTTGTAAAGTAGAGAAAGATGGAGAACAGATGTAGTGAATTCTTTGAATTTTTTCACAGCTGTGAACTGTGATATCACAACAGTTAAACTTTGAAATCAATAATGTATCCAACAAAAGAACTAAACTTTCAGGAAAGGTTGATCAGCACGCACATATTTGTAGATATTTTGTCAGTGTTTCAGTTGAAAAATGAAATTTAAGGAATATCTATCCTTACATTAGGATGGCATTTTTGTGCTGCAGCTGTTGTATTGTTGGGAAGAACATATGAAATTAAATTGACAGCTGTACAAGTATTCAAAACCTGAGCTAATAAACTGATTTTCCTTCTCAACCAAAACAAACAAAAAGCAACCAAGGAGAAGAAATCAAAACAGTAGCTGTTATGGTTGTGTTAATTACTAAATAAGTTTCCTATTAAATAGGGAATCAAATGCAGTTTGAGAATGTCTTCAGTCATGTTTCTGAGATTCCTCTTTGAAAGCAATAGAAATTTTGTATTGGCCATATTGTTGAAAAATATTTTGGATTTAATTTCTTACAGATGGCTGGGATTTATTCTCAGATTTTAATTAAAGTTTCTGGATGTAGAGGAGGGAAGTTAAATTACTGTCTAGAGTATTGAAGCAGAATGCAGGCTCACTTTTTTATATTAACTTACATGAAATGCTTTGACTTTATATATAGTCATGCCAACAGTATGCCATTTTATTGCTGTTTAGAAGTCACTTCACAATACTAAAATATTGGTACAGAACCACATCATTTCAAAAAACAAAGACTCATAAGTGCCATGGCAAATGGGTTGGCCTTTATGACGGTGATGGCAGAATATGATTTTTATGACAGCCTGTCTGAGATGTGTTATATGAAATTGCAAGTAATTTTACCACTAATTAAATCAATAGATTCAGTGTTTTTGAATTCTTCTATTGATTTCAGGGACATTGGCTAGATACAACCAAAAAACACCCAACAAAACCAAAACCCCAACATATTCAGGTCCTTTTTCACTTATAAGGAGAAAATATTTTGTAACTGGAAGCAATAAGGCAAAAATTCCTTTATTTCTCTCAGATCTTCGCTTTTATCTTCTAAAAGAGAAAGCATTATGATTTTATTATAACTATGAAGAGGCATTAAATTAATAAGTAATTTTTCTCTTCCATTACAACCATTTTGTTTCTTTCCTTCAGCTGTGTTTAAATCTGAAATTCAATTTCTTAACAAGTATATAAAGCTAGCGTTTGGTTTTTGGGTTGTTTTTTTTTTATCTATATGGTTTTTCAGGTGCTTTTAGATTTTGTACAATATGTTTCAAGCTATTTTGGAAGGAAGTTTTTTATTTTTTTTTTAGAGAGTGCTTTCAAAAATACATGCCTCATGTCCAAATGCATATAAAAAATGAATGAGAAATACTTTTACTTTTTAATGAGAATGGGCTGTGAAATATTTATAGTTAAGGTTTTTATACCAGACTTGCACCATGTTGTTTTTCATTCTTATCAAATATGTAATGCACTAAATGTTTTGGTGTTTTGGAATTATAAAAGACCGTAGATCATTAGGTTGGCAGAAGTGGCAAACCACAACTTTCAGGAAATCTTCATTTCTGGGGAGAATTACCTTCTTTACAGAGAACTGGAACTTGTTCTGGGAAGAACTATCCAGTTGTTTCTTCTTGGAGCTGTCACACTCCTGGACTTTCACTGTGATATGTTGGGAGATCTTAAGGAATCACAGTATGTATGTACAGCATTAAATTAGGCAAACATATAGGCATTAAATTAGGAAAAAAATACTATGACAACACTAGAAAGCCAGTTGTTTTTAAGTAGAGACACAAAAAAGACTTAGATGGAGTGAAGAAACTGAGCATTTTTGCCACCTTCTCAATTTTATTTAATCATCTTCCCAAGTCTGCTATGTCGTCGTTTCTTAGGTGTTACTGTTGATTTGTATATTGTTTTATAAGCATAAGGGCTGTGTAAAAGTTGCCTGAGAAAAAAAAAATGGAGACTTAAGCTGACACATGGAGAAAGCATAAGTGGACTGAAGCATAAATAAACATTTTAAATACTCTGACATTCTATATGTATAAACAAAGTCTGTGTTTCTGTAACACGTTTATGAACATGGATAGTCAGAACATCATTGAATCATTCAGAGGCTGAATGTTTTTTCTTCATTACAGCACCCCATTCCATATGAATTTTCATTCTCTCTGTGACCAAGTGCATACACTGGCCATTTTTTCTGAGATTTTGCTGATAGAAAGTATATTTCTGAGTTGGAAGAAGGTGTTAGAAAGATATGTGGAGGTTAAGAGTTATAGAGCAGCCTCTCTAAACTCCAGGAAGATTAAGGTTGAAGAGGAAATATAAATCCTGACCAGGTCCCATCCCAACATTTCCTGTCTATGGTACAAATACTGAGAACAATTTCAAAATATTGTTTTAAACGTATGGCTGCCCTCTAATCTCCAAAAGATGAATCATGGACATTTGTGACTCTTGCTAAAATTAAACTATTGGTGCTGTTTTGTTCAACAAAGAAATAGTTTGGACATTTTCTTCTGCTTTTAGGTAGGTTAGAAATACCATCTTCAAGGTCTATTCTTCCTGTCCCTGAAGTTTGCTCATCAAAAAGAACACAGAACAATTTTAAATTATAAACTCTTTTACTCTGTCTTCTCTACTGCCTGTTTTTTGGCTTTTTATGTGTTTATTCTTTTCCTTCTCCATATCCTACAGGTCAAGCTACATTAGAGTGTCTGCTAAGAAACGACACAAGAAAATCCCACGTGGTTGTTGAGTCAGATTAAAGATTGTTTCGGAAGGGCTGCAGTAGCCTCGGGTCGGGTCCTCCTGATGAGATTTAGAGGATAGTTCATCTGAGTTGGCTGCATTCTCTCATTAAACCCGCTGTGCTGACACAGTGTCAGGGACAGAGTCTGAGTGTGGGTGTGTGAGAGCCACCACAGCTGCTTATTGTCGGAGCATTCCCAGTCCAGCTGAGCCCTGGGTTTCTCTCCTGCACTCAGGAGGTGTCTGGGCAGCGCTGGCAGAGCAGAGCCCTGCACAGGAGGTGTTGCTCATTGCATCATTTGGGAAATGGTTGGTTGCTCTGGCTCCTGTGAGGAGCAGCTTAATATTGAATGTTCTCTTGCTTTAGCTGAGAGCTTTCTCTGTCCCTGCATTCTCAGAGTAATTAACTCAGTACCTGCTTCAGTGTTTCAAGAATCTCTTTTACAACTTAGATGTTTTAGAAATTAACAACTAGCAGAGGATCAAAATAGTTATGATGAGTAGTGTTGTTTCTGCTGTGAGTGCCACATCAGCATCATCATCCTCATCCTCTGTTAGTGTGTTATTTCTGGGGTTTGTGAAGGCATTTTCTTGTGGAGTACTCAAGTCACCACCCTATAAACTGCAGTAAGAGATAACTGAAGAAGGATATGTGCTAATATATCTAATTATGTGAGCAATGCTGTCTGTAAAAGAACTCTCATGGCATCTTGCTTTCTATGTACACTTGCTGTGTAAAGCTTATTTCTAAAGTTACTTCTTAAGTTTTAGTCAGGAATAGCCATTTTGTGTACATTTTTGTATACAGAGAGAACAATTAAGGGGAAAAAAGTCCCTTTTAACTAGCTGTCTTCATAAAAACAAATGCAGTACTTACATTAATTTCAAGCTTCACCCAACTGCCCTACACTCCATACCCCAATTAAGTTTCTGTGGGGGTTTGCTGGGTTTTCTTTTGAGTTGAGGGCAGGTGTGTTCCTTTTTTTTGTGGGGACTGGTTTTTAAACTTATAAAATGTCATAGAGAGAAGTATTAAAGTTTTGCATAGGAAGGAAATATAAACTGGCAGAAAACTGGGATACTCAGTAACCCCCAAGTGTTGATGTAATTAATCCAACTGTCTGGTTGACATTCTTAGTGATGATTTATTTTTGTATTTGCTATGAAATAATTGTGTTCTTTGTGAAGGAATTTTACTGCTTGCATCTCAGAATGAAGCACAATAGTTGCCATAGTGCTAAGCTATGTTTAATTTGCATTACTAAATTTAACTATTTCTAATAGTTGAGCATCAAAATGATTACTGAAGCTGCATGTTCAGATCTTGTCTTTTCTCAGTAGACTTGTATCAGTGGAAAATGCCATAGATAGCTGTTGAAATGAAACTTTCAGGGACATGAGTCATTACCAGCCAAGTGTGTTTATAGCCTTTGGATAGTTAGCAGTCATTTAGATCTGGACTATTAATTGTACATTACTCAGCATCATACATATATTATTTAATGTATACCAAACTATCAGCTAAGTGAATTCTTTGCTCTCCCCAGCTTCTTCTTTTTTTTTTTTTTCTGAAAACAAATCATTGCAGAGAATGTCTTTGAGATAAAACAAAAAATAATTATCTGAGAAAAGGGATGCCAGGTAAGGCCAAAAGTGTCTTCAGGCTAACAGTATTGGTTAGCATTTTTAAAGTTTTATAGCTAATGGTTTAACTCTTTTTTTTTTCCTCCAAAAATCCCGTGGTTTAGCATGCCAGCCACATTATTAATTACCAGAAATTGAAATGACTGACTTTGGCTAACTGCTAGCTATGTAATTTATTAATTTATATACAGTATAAATACTTCTGGGTGTATGCCAAAGGAATTAATAATCGTAGGAATAATATCACAGAACTTTCATATCAAGGAGACACGGTAATACTTTATTACAACATTTGAATTAATGTGCAAAATTAGCATTCTTATTCTATGCTGTGCTTATTGCAATTCAGAGAGAAACTGATAGTGTTACAGACCTAGAAGCAGGAGAGTATAACTCTGGGAAAAAACCAAAACATATACACAAACAACTTTAAAGGTTGCCTTTCACCTGGCAATATTCACCTGGAATATGTGTAGTGGAAGGAAGCCTAACATTATGTTCTTTGGTTCATTTCTGCTGTTCAGATTTGAATATCTCAATTTTACAGTACTTTGTCCATTTATTAATTGCTTCTCCAAGTAGATGATATGTAGATACAGGACATATTGAAGGCAGACACCACCTAGGCTTCTGTTGTGTATTTTGTTATGTTAAATAATTATTTTTCTCTCCTTAATGGAGCAAAGCAACTTTTCACATTCTGAGTCTTGTATGCTGTACCTCTAGGCTTTCAAATACAGTCATGACTTTATATTGCTTATTGAAATTGTGTTTTCTCAGCCTCAAAAATAATGGCAAATAATGACTACCAGGACATCCCTAGGAGGGTTATGAATTACCTGTGATCAGAATGAAGTTAGCATATGATGATATATTGAAAATCTACTTGAGAAGTTGTGTGTTACCTTTCCAGCTGGTATGTGATGAATGGATGAAGTTTCTTTGGAATAAGTTTCTTTACTGAGTTGCTTAAGAAACTCCCATTGTGAGGCATCTATGCAAAAGACTTGAGAAATGCTCCCTACTGGGTGAATTTTCCTGAAGTGCCTTTTCTTCTGGGGAGTATGACTTTTACCTGTTTCCTACTATGCCATGATTTTACTATGCTCTTTATATATTTTAGTTTCTCTCTATAGATGTAGTGCTTTTTTTCCAGCCATGTTTAGTACTGTATTTTAACTGCATTGTTTGCTTAGTATTAATTAAGTCCTTGTGTCAAGTGTAATTGCATCAGTTTTATGTGAAGTATGTGGGTTTCCAAAAGTAGCAAATATAATTGTTTTTGCTACTTGCCCCTGTCTCTTGAATTCCCTCGGACTGACAATATTCATGCAGAGCACCAAAGTTATAAAATTTTAAAGAAACATTAAAAATATGGAATTGTTAATAAATAGTAAGCTTCGGCTTTTTATTATTTTGTTTTATTTTTAATTAAGCTAGTTTTCATTCCTGACACAGAGTCAATGAGTCCAAATTTAGTCCTGTCTTGTTGCTAAAAGAAAGAATCAAGACACTTTTATAATACTCAGACTGTTGTAGAGTTGTCATTACAAAGTACAAATAGGGAGGAAGAAGCTTACCATAGGCATAAGGATTTATTGACTGCAGTTTAGCATTTTTCTCTCATACTGTGGTTCTGCACGAAAGAGCAACAACAACAACAAAAAAAAGTTCAACCTCCCAAACAATGCAAAAAACCCTCAGCCATAACAATTGGCATGAATGATGCTGAAATAAGGATTTTATAGGACTCAAAATTCAGGAACTCTGTGGCTTCTGCTCATATCTGGCAATCTGCTTTTTTCACCTCCCCATCTAGTTCAAAGGTCTGATACTAAAGCTAATAGAAAGTAAAGAGAGAAGCCAAGGCATTAATACGGCAGCAATCCATTGGAGTCAGCCGTGTCAGGAGCCAGGACAGTGCACGGGATGATGTTCCTCTGCAGGGCTCACTTACACCGGTCTTAAATCATGAACATGAAGAATTGACCTTTTACTGGGTTAACCCTGGCCTAGTAAGATTGTATGGTACTTCTAACCTTCCTCTTATGGTCAATCTGTGCCTTCTACTAATCATAGAGTCATAAAATACCAGTTTGGAAGAGACTTGAAGCACTGTCTGGTCCAATCCTGCCTGGCAAAAGCACTGTCTAGACAAGATGGCCCAGCACCTTGCCCAGATTGAACATGAATGTCCAGCACTGGGGAATCCAGCACTTCCCTGGGGAGGTTATTGCAATGGCTGATTGTTCTCGTTGTGAGTAATTGTCCCCTTGAGTCTACTTGGAATCTCCCCAGAACTACCTTGTATTCATTACTCCTCATCTTCTCCATGGGTCTCCTTGTAAAAACGGAGTCTCCATCTTCTTTGTAGCAACCCTTTAAAATACTTGTACAAGGTGCCAAGGTCTCTGTGAGTCTTCTTTTCTCAAGGCTGAGCAAACCCAGCTCTCTCAGCCTCTCACCATATGGTAGCTTCCCAGGCCTTTGCTCACCTTTGTTATCTTTGTGATAACATTATTTTTTTATGACCAAGAGGATGATTTTATTTTTGGTTTAGAGCAGTGGTTTCAACTGAATCTTCAGCAAAATTATATAAGCCTTTTCCATTGCTTCATGTTGTATTACAGTTACTAGTTGTGTTCTGATGAGCATTTTGGAGCTATGAACATCAGGTCAACATTGAAATTAGGTTTATAGTTTCTAACTAAGGGAAAGCAAAAGTGTGTACAGCACAATTTAGTCTTCCCTTAAATCCAAAATATTTAGTCTTATACTTGAGACTATACTTTTGAAGTTGGAACTTCAAACTAAATGCCAAGGTTCAAGAAAAGTATCACTTGCTCACAGTGAGCAAGAAATTATTCAAGTGTTTATAAAATTAAGTATATTGTATACAAGAAAATGCACTTTCAAAGTAAAAACAAACACAAAGAAACATCTTTTCCACTTAATCAAATTATTTAGTGATAAAATATGTTTTTGAAGTTTCTGTAATACACCATAGTTTTCATATTAATGTTTGTAGAAATAAGTATTATTTTGGAGTCTCTTTGCTGCTTTTTTGTTTTTTGGGGGTTTTTTTTTGGATTTTTGGTTTGGTTTTTTTTGGGTTTTTTTTTTTTATGTGTGTGTGTGTGGTGTTTTTCAGTTGTAAAGAACTTGAAATTCTAAGCTGAACTTTAACTCTTCTTCAGGAAGTTCTGTGTTACTTTCAGAGATGTAATCACAGAAACAATTAGGATGTTGTCCTGAGGCTCCTTTACTGCAGGTGCAACTGTCTGATTGCTGTTTTGTGATTAGTATATAATTCTAACCACCCATATGCATCAGATAAGTTGTACAGTGTGCTTCAAATAAGTGAAAACCCCTTTGGAGTTCAAGTAAGTACTTAATAATTTAGGCTGCTCTGCTATTTTGTCTCAGATCTACTCTAAAACCTTGTTTTATGTGGTTTGTGAAACCATTTGTCATGCAATTGGTTAAATTGTTGCAGAAAACTGTTGAATAACAGTGCTGATTAAAACATTGAAATTAGAATTCCTTGAAATATGCAAAAAGCTTTAAATGATTACAGAAGCAATGCCAACTTTAGGATTTCTGTTTTTGAAGTCTTTGAAGTCTGACTTTGCAGAACAGATTGTGAATCCCTGGCCCATTACACACCTGCAGAGATTTTGGTGTTTTATTTCTCTTGGGTGAAACAGCAAAAGCCCAAACCATGTTAATCACTGTCAGAACCAGTTGTATAAAATGCCAAAATGCAATGAACCGGGAACTTTATAATAAATATGACAATACAGTTAAAAGTGTTGTTTTGTTAGGCTTGCAATTTGTTGTAATTTATCACTTACAATAGTACTGGAGGGAAAAAATATCTGGGACCACCAAGTGATCCTTTCATTTGGAAGAAATGGAACTGTTTTAAAGACGGAGCAATTAAAAAATGAAATGTAGGTATGAGATGTAATGTGTGTATTTTAAATATATGCAATTAAAATGCACTACAATTCTTTGTTAATATTTACTTAATAAATGGATTTTACTGGAGATAATATAGATTGGTCACATCTTGTTTATGGAAAGGAACCTATATTCTATTACCCTTCTAAACAATGAGCAGTTTTACTATATGAAAATACTGGACTTTTATCTTACAGAAAAGACACTACTAAAAGCTGAAGAGATAAAGAGCTCTCAGCTACATAAACAAAATCTGCTGTCTTTTGTTGTTTCAGTATATGTACTGCTCTATCTAAGTGAATTATTGTATCTATACTTAGTTCTGAATGTATTTTTTGAGTAACTTTATAAAATAATTTTCAGAAGACTTCCAGGGAAAGAAATTTCTCTGTTTCAGACCCCATGACAGGGAGTGACAGTGTTGTTCGAGAACAGAACAGTGTTTTCTATTACACTACCATGTATGCAAGCACAATTCTTACCTCTGGACTAGTGAATTCCTAAGATACTTTATCCAGGGGTGATGCATTTCTCTGAAGTAGATTTAATTGAAAATACAGATACACCATGGCAAATTCTAACAAAATGTACAGATTCAGGTTCTGATCTTTAATCTGAGTGTGTTTATGCAGATATTTAACTTAAAACACAAGAATAAGCTCATTTACTCCACTGGAACTATATCTGAAATTAAACGCTTGGGTGAAACTTTGCAAGGTTAAATTTCTAATGTACTTCTTCCCATGGCTTTGCTACTGTCTGTTGGCTGCAGATCCCAAAGGTACCTTGTAGGCAGCTGTTGAAGATTCTTGCTTTGTTCCACCAGGAGATTTTCACAGTGTCTGGCGTAGTGCCAGTGAAACTGGCGACCACAGAACAATTGCCTCTGACTTTGTTTGTTGTTTCTCCTGCTCTGACAGCTTCCTCCATCATCTGGATGTATTAGGTTCTTGCTGAATCCCTCTGATGCCTCCTGACATCACTGTACTCCCTGAACTAGGTCATAGGCAGTTTGAGCACTGGGCTATGACATAATTTCAAAGGCAGCTGTAGCTCCTGCTCTCAAATAAGTGTTCACTTACACATTTTCTAAAGTAATTTTCAGTAGGGAGTACTATATATGAATAGTGTAAATAAGTTCTGAGGAAGAGTACACATGATCTCTCTGTGAGGGAATCAGAAAAGCAAAAATCATTCAAAACTCACCCCTGACTGATGATGATTGGATGATTTTCCTGATTGTTTGTTTGTTTTTCTCTTAAGATGGTCTTCCTAATCGGTCGTAAAGCAACTGATTAGTTTCTCTGCAAGGCCAATAAAAAGGCTTTTTTTAATTGTTAGATTTAGCTGCTTTTTTTTCATGCTGGACATTTCCACACACTATGTCTCAAATAGAGCTTTGAAATGGATATAAATGATTTATTATATCCTGAGATGACTAAGAAGGATATGGTCCCTTGGAAGGGTGGTGAAATAAGTGCCTATATCTATCATAATGCCCAGTGGATCAGTATTAGTTATACAGTAGAATCTATCACTCTTCAAAACCTCAGACAAGTCTTTCATATGGAGCCATAATATTATTTATGGTACTTAACAGAATTTCTTGCAGGAACTCACCTGAAATCACTGATACTTCATGATCATATAGATAAAAGTTTGCATTGTGAGCATTCTTGCTTCTCAGACTTTTAGGCCAAAAAGCAATGTAGCTTGAACTGTTGGCCTCACTGCATTTAGCATTTACAATATTTGCAACTTCTTCAAATATTTCTCTATATTAACATAATCTATTTGGATTACTGTCTAACAACACTGTTTTTCAGTGCAAAAGATTGGCAAGAAATTTCTCACACTCTAGTCTTGAAAAAATTTTCACCTTATAAAAAGCTTATGTTCCTGGGTTTGTTTCCCAAACTTTTCTTTATTTTTAAATGTTGCTGACTTTTAAGCTTCCTTCTTCCACAGAAATAATTGGAACAGTGCTTAATTTCTCTAGCTCAGTCCCTAAAAGAGCTAGTTTCTCTTTACTAAGGAATAGGCCAAGACATTCCCACATAAGGAAGCCTTTGCTAATGGACTGAGTCAGTCTGAGTAACATGGCTTTTATCCACTTGCCCTTTTCAGTCTCACTCATTGTTATAAGCTTGCTTCCTTGAGAGACAAGTGCTTTCTAAGCCCATAATTTGTGACCAAAAGTATCCAAATTTGCTCAAAACAGGAAAAGTTTTGTTTTTTAGGAACTTCCACGTGGACAATCCTCTCCTCTTCTCCTTTTTCCAACGGTGCTGATACCTGCTACTTCATTCATGATTGAACTAGTGAAAGTAAATTGCTTTGCTGGAAGTCTTATGTCCTAACAGGGCATTCAGTTAGTACCTGAACATATGTTTTGTCATGGCAGCTTTCTTTGTGATGTCTGCTTAAAGCCTGAGAAGATATTGCTGTGAAGTAGATCTTTGCTGAATGGATCTGAGTTGTAACAAGTTCTTGAGATAGTGACTTTAATCTCGTTCCCTGTTTGCTTCTTGTTATCTACTTTTATCTCCCATTTTGTCAAAGGTGTGATTTTTTTTTCTTTTTTCTGTTACATCTGCAGCACCTGTGTGATAAGGTCTCTTATGTTTGTTTATCTTTTGATGAATGAGTTCTAAAAGTCTTTTGCTTGAAAGTCAAACAACATTCTTGTTTGAAAATGTCTTGTCTGAAATACCATTTTGGGATCCTGCTGTTCTGTTTGAATTTGGCTTTAAATGAACTCAGGAAAGAATCAGGTATCCCTGTGAACAGCTGACTGGCTTTACTGTCTTTTTTTCTGAACCTTTCACCATTAATATCCATCACTTAGGTGTGTGTGTGGGAGAAAGCTGTGTGATATGTTTAAAAAGCATGAATGTCATCCAGGAATTATATGCTTAGAAAGTATACATATATTGCAGAAAGTATAAGCATGTTAGGCTCCATAACCAGGAGAAAGAAAGGGTAAATGACCATAAAATAATGTTCTATCCAAAGGGCTCCTCTTCAACTGTTTCCCCTGCTTTCCAGAGGGGTCTCTCCTCAGCACAGGCTATAACAGGGAAGTTGAGTTTCAACTTTCTCTCCAGAGTAAATCTTATCTTTAAACTGACACAGCACTGGGCTGAGGAACTCCTTGCCACGGGATATTTTAGATGCCAAAAAAATTGTGTAAGCTAAAAAAAGGCAACAATTGAGTTAGCCATGAAAAAAGGCATTCAGAGCAATTAGATTGAAAGACAGAAACTCCAGTACAGGATATCCCTGAGTGACACCTTTCTGCAGGATACTCAAAAATTCTGAGAAAGCTTAATACTTATTTGTCCTAAACACATGCTTGTCTTTGAGCAGCTTCTATTTAGTGATGATAACTGGCTTTGTAACTTGATCTGGCTTCTACACCTTTAGGTGGGAAAAAAAAAATGTTGCTGACTTTTATTGATACTCTTCATGTCTTCTGGTCACTGCAAAACAAAATATTTATGCAATATTTTTATTAAAATATGATCACACTCATTTTTCAGCGTTGATTAAACTGATATATTAATACATTCATTCTTTTTATGTAAGTGTGAAAATCTGGAGACTAGATCTAAATAAATGAATGTTATTAATTACTTCATCCTGTTCCATTACACTATAGATAATTGCTTATTAAAACATTTTTTCTGTTAATTAAAAAAAAATCCACAAAAGCAAATGTTTCATTTGTTTGTTTTTTAAACCTCCTAGTAGGACTTGAAGGCTGAAAGGAATTAGATCAAGGAGAGGTAAAATAAATGCGAAACTTGTGTACTGAATATGTTCTCAGCTTGTTGTATAGGTGAGCCTGCTCTCAATCATAAATTGCAGTTATTTCCTAACACTTCTCAAGACATCCTGTTACAGCTTTACAATTTTAATTTCTGATTCACACCAAAAATATTATTTCCATTCTCAAGTGTGTATCCCTGAAATTTTGCATGACTCTAACTATCTGTAATCTTGTTTTCAACGGTTAGTTTTAGATGTGTGACCACTGTAAAACCTGGCTTGTGTTCCCTTCTTTCCAATAAAAAATCATTAACAAATAATTAAAAATTGTAAGTATTTACAATATGTAAAAATAGAATTGGTTTAATTTATTCTGAGTGAAGTAATACATATGAAAAAATCATCCAACTGAAGATCAATTTGAATATGTCCCTAAATGTATTTGCATCTTAAGAATTCTGACTTTCTGGTATGATATTAAAGTGATTATTAAAATACTGTTTTTCATTTTAACCAACTTGAATACTGTAAATGTTCGGGTTCCTCACATGCACCTGAGTCAGGGATATTATATCTAAGGGTACTGTTGAGCTGCGACAGGACTATTGTGCCCTTCACAGGCCACTAATTTCTGATAATCTCGTTTTATCTTCAGTGCTTGTGTACAAGAAGGATCACATAAATGTGGTTTTATTGAGTGATGCTGCCCTGAAAGGAGTGTTTGGGCCCAGGTTGGTGCCTCAGCAGAAGGGAGGGGAAGGTTGCTGTGTAAGGTGGGCTGAGATTGAAGGTTCTCTAACAGCTTTTCCAGAGTTATTTCAGTCAGGCTTTCTCCCTGTGCTCCCAAAAGGCTTTACATATATGGCCTTGCTAATATACTTCACGACCACTTTTGGAACCAGCCTGTGCAGTTCTTCTGCAGTAATAACGGTGGAGTGTCTGGTTACATTCCTCTGACCTTATTTGGATCCTTTCTTAAGACAGTGCATGGCATCACAAGGAGTTTTGGCCCAGGGTTTCGTACAGAGAGGGCCTTGTGATGGCTGTTGAGTGAAGAGAAGGTGGAAACAGCTTGTTAAAGTATATGTAAGGGCTTGGGGGAACTAAAGGGAAAACTGCAGGTATAAAGCCTTTGAACCACTTGGGTGTAAACAAGGCATTTGGATTAGGTGTAGCATTATACAAGAGAGAGTGGAGTTTGGATGTGCTCACTCCCTTTTGTTCCTGCTAATCCTTTCCCAAGCATTTGTGTAAAAAAAAAAAAGGTATTGTTGATGTAGATGGATTAATTGCAGGACCTAAGCATACATCCACATACTGAGACATGGGTGGCAGCTCAAGTCTACCTAATACTATGTTTTCAAAGGAGTATTTGGCAGTTCACGGTAAGGATACTTCCATCTACTTCTTTGGGGGAAAGAAGGTGGAAGCATCACTGTGGCTCTGTGGTCAGAAACAGAACAATATCCAGATATGCCCTCAACATTCTTTCTAACTGGAGAAACTATTGACATTTAGGGGGGAAAAAAAAAAAGAGGTAAATGCAAATACAACCAAAATACATAGGTTATAAAATAGACGATATAAACATCTTAAACCTTGAACTAAACACAGAGCAAGCAAAAATCCCTATTGTGTAAATATTAAATGTTGAGTAGATAATATATTAAACCTCTCAATCAGAGAATTTTTTAATGCATTTTCTCCCTTACGCCCCCTTGACACTCTATAATAATGAACAAGTTATTTAGTTAATGAAGAAAGCATCTTGTATTTAAAGATCTACATATGAATGTGACCTTCCTTTGTTCATAGCTGTTAATATTTATTGCCTTTTCTCGTTGAGATTTTATTTGGTGTTCTGTGACAAACAAGAGTATGATTAGTGAAGCTGTAAAGTTCTCATGGTGGCTGCCTGTGTTCCCAAGATAGCAGCATTAGTGTCTGCAGAAGCATTTAATGCTGTTTATCATTAGTGACAGAGGCTGGGAAGGACCTTCTGTAGCTTTTATCTTTCACCTTGCCAACAGAAGTTGATGAGCTTTGTGATTTAAATGCAGAGGTGATATTGTAATATTTATATTCATTTCACATAGACAAGTGAACAGGTAAACTAATCTTGTTGATGGAGACTAATTAAAACCATGTTAATGTAAACTGGGCAGGCTATGAATGGATATACTCAGGAAAAGAAATAGCACTCATTTACTTTTGGGTTTAATTAAGCTAATGTTTTCAAAATCTGAACAAAAGGCATATAGGTTGGAATTTTATAACTTATTCCACTTGTTTTGAGTTTAGAATCTTGAACTCTACATCTCACATCCACAATTTAGAATAAAAGAATTTTAGCAACTTGTTGCAATGGACTCTACTTTTGAAAACACCCAAAATGTCTAAAATTATGTGCCTTAAGGACCTTCATATTCAGAACATCTTTTCCATGTATGTGTTCGTGTACCTTGCATCTCCTCCCTTTCCAACTCTACACAGAATGTTTCAACATTCAGCTTGTCCAATATTTAACCGTGCATATCTAGGCAATAATAAACACTGCTGTTGTGCCAAAGGCTCATCATACTAGTCTTATATTTTACTTCTGAAACTCCATTTCAAAGTAAAGTTGACTGTTTACATTTCATGGAAAACTTGTAGCAAAAAAAAAAAACCAAAAACCGAAACAAAACAAAAAACCCCAAAACATTCTGAATAACAAAAGTAGTTGTACATGTGTATACATGTAAATGTCGACTTCTTAAAAATTCTTTAGGTGTTTCACAAGTGCTCATTTTGAGAGAAAAATTCATGAGTTGTCTTTCGTGACAACTGTCCAAAGGAGACACAGACTACTAACTTTCCTGTGATCCTCTTTTTTTTGTAATTGTATGTTGGAGCAAGTAGGAGATTTTATTGTATCTGGAATCATGTAAAAAGGGAAAAGGTGATATATCTGAAACTAACTACAGGAATTGTTCCGAGCTGAGCTCCTTACCAAAGCTAAGTGCAAAGCTCATACAAAGTATGTGAACCTTTTCTATCAGCATGGGCAATAAAGTGCCCAGGTATGAGATCCCTTTTATACTAAATACCTCTCTCTGATGATAGTGATGATAGTTATCTCCCCCCCCCTCCCCATTATTTAAAACAGATTACAGGTGAATTATTTAAGCACATAAATTATGTATAGTCTTCCATAAAGTTTTTGTCTCTAACTCTAGCTGCTTTCATGGAGAAGGTGAAAAGGAATGGAAGAGATGCATGGGGTAGAGGATTTAGTGATATATGAAGTAGCAACCATATAACAATGAAGGTTAATAGTAATTTTTCTTGACAATTTGCATTATTACAATATTTCTAATAACAGTAGGGAAAAAAAGGCTTATTGTTCCTTGAAGTCTGAATTTGATTGAAAGACAAAGTTTAAAGGCTGAATATTACATATTCATGTAGCAGCTCAGTTTAACTAGGCAAAGTATAACAAAACAGTATTGAAAAGAGAGGTATGGGCTGAAATACACACAAAAATATGCTTGCTTATGTGGTATATGCAGATGCTTTATATTCATATTTCTTTTGAATGCAAGAGTGCTACTTCAGTTTTAAAGTGTTAAGGGTTCACATTTTAACTAAGGGTTCTATGATGATTTTCACAGTATAGAAACCAGGCTGAATTATGTTGCATTATATCTCATGCCAGCTGTAGAAGCATTGCAAGCTTTTCAGCTTGACATCTCTAAGACATAATCTGATCTTTACTTAGACAATATAATTCTTATGTATTTTGGGGGGAATAAAGTTTTCTACTTTCTTTCTTTCTTTTCCTGTCATAGAACTTTGATTCGCATTCTTCCAAGTTCTCTATTATTTGGAAGGCTAGCTTTGGCAAGAAACAAGATTATATTTGCTCATTTCCACCAAAAACACCATTTTCTATACTCTTGTTGCAGTCAGTGGTGGAGTGGAAGCTTCTCCACTGAGTTACTCAGAACATCTTAGTTGTGCCATCACCTGGAGATTGTCTGGGTTTTCTTCTCTTTGAGGAAGAGAGCTCAGTTAACCTGTGTCCTAGCGAAGAGAATTACACTTACTGTCTTAAATGTGTTGGTAAAGCCTGTAAAGGCTGATCAGATACATGTAAGGCAAGAATGCACTCACAGTAATAGTATGCAATTTATTACTACAAAGGCAATCGGAAAGGATACAAAGTTTGTATTCCAAGCCTGGAATGTTACCTGGGAGGTTCCTACCAGATGACCATTCTCTTAGGGAAGAAGTAATACCAAGCTCTCCAGAGCTGGTAGACCAAATTGCAAAGAAGGCCTTGAAGCATTTGGAGATGGGAACCGCTGCTTTAATCTGTCTGATGCAGGAGGAACAGAATATCAAGGGAAAACCTATTTTTATGATCATGTCACTAATGTGAAATTGTCTAAATTTTATGTACAAGGCAATCAAATATTATTAATATAAACTTTTACAGTGGGCTACTTACACTTGGGCTCAGTTAGCTTTGCCTATAGAAAGTTCCAGTTTGAGCTTCATTTTGATTATTTTTTATTTCTGAGATATTTTTAATATTTTTTATTGCAAAGCTATCTTCTGCATTCCTTTTAATCTCCTTCCAGTGTTATTTTATGCTATCTAATAAACCAAGATTGGGATTAAGAAAGTTCTATGCTGCTCTACAGTTAATTTCTTACACTGAGTCTTCTTCTACACAGAAGGTAAGGGAGAAGTCTCAGGAGGGTGCAGTTACCCTTTGTTGAGTGCCCCCACTTATGGGTGTGCACTGACATGGATCTCATACCAGCAGCAGAAGGAATTTCTTTCCAAGTGGTAGAAAACCTTGGATCATCCAGGCCACTTTGTTCAGCTTGCATGGAAAGGACAATATGGATGTAGGGCATTTTATTCTTGGTTGATATAAAGAGGACTGAGAATTCCTAATGACTAAGAATTAGAAGACTGGTGTGACTATTTATTGAGCTTTGACTAGAAAATAAATTATTGGCATTTGCAAGTTTAGAAAATTGTTGAAGTGACTCAGGATAAACAAATGTAATAAATTTGCTGCATAACTAATATAACAATAATTAATATATCTAAAAATGAATATAAAATAAACATCCACAAGAGAAATTAACAGGGTTTTGTTTCTGAGAAAGTAGTATTTTTCCTTGAGCAGAGGATAAAAGGTTTGAACCCATTTGTCACACTAATTTTGCCACCAGAGTTTCCAGGTACTCTACCATCCAGAGCAGAGACAAATGGAAATGGGAATTACTCTCAAATTTTTTCCCTATTGTAACTTGAAAACACTTGATTCTGTCACTGCCAATGAACTAGATTAATAAGGGTAATTATTTAATAAAACCTTTCCATAATCTGTGTTATATTTCACATCCACAGTCCACATAAAGAAATGTTTCTTTCTCTGCTGCAGCGTAAGAAACACAAGTTGCTACTGATAAGACACAGAAGAGGACTTCCAAACTTTGACTGAAGGGTTTATGGAAAAAGTTAGCAATGTGGTTTTCATTTAGAACTCTTAAATATTTTATAGTCCATTGTTGTGATATGGATCTAAGGTCTTTAATTATATAAGCTTTTTTGAATAAATGACCTCAGCTCTTCATCTAATGTTACAGACTTTGTGTGGTAGCTGGGGGAATCTTAGATAACAATTAGTCTAGGTAACTTCAAACTTAATGGTAAGAGGGATTTGTTAAGGTCAATGCTAATGCAACATTAGTTATGCCTGAGACTGATGCATATGAGGAAAACTGAGTTAAATGAAATTTTAATGTCAGTTACCACCAGTATTGGATTGATTGTTATTTTATGCTCATTGCAAGTAACAGAGCACAGCAAAAAAGTCTGGACTAAAATAATTTAACATAAATTAATATTTCAGCAGGCTATATTTGTTTATGACTTATCTGTAGAGAACATCTTAAAAAAAAAACAAAACAAATATAAGCAAATTAAATTCAGCAAGGAGAAGGGAGGGGGCTGATCCATAAGCTTCTTGGGTATGCATTTATTTAAGCATTTTTAATACAATGAGGATTATAAATAATGTTTCAAAGAGGGCGTTCTCAGTGGTATCAGAAAATCTCTTGAAAGAAAACTAAGTCCTCTTAGGTGATACATTTTTATTTAAATACTAGACACACTAGACTAGTCTGTCTTCATAAATGTGTCTTTGTTTGAAATTATCTGATTTCTTCATCTGGTAAACACTTTGGCAGCAAATTGTCGGATGCATGCCATTTCTTTTCTTACTCATTTCTGCTTGTTTTGTGAACACACCTCTCATTTCTTTCCCCTTTTTTATTAGATCTAAGGTGTTTTTAGTGAACTTTCTACTGTATAAGATGTTCTAAATTGCAGACTGCTCTTCCTCAGAGGTATTAAGGAAGCCTCCATGGAAACCTGCTGCCATCTAACCTAGAAGAGCTTGTACTCACTCACTTTGCTCGTTTGTTTGGCTGCATCACTGAGCTGCTGTGGAATAGATGGCAAAGCTCTTCTGTCCTAATAAGCTGGGATTGATACAAATTATTTCCTACCTAAAAAGCAGAAAAAAATAAAATTCTAATAAATAGAGAGGCAGGAAGAGGTTTATACAAACCATTTGTGGGACTGGAGTCTAAGGAAATTTCTACATCTTTTTATCATGATCTGATTTTTACTCATATTTTCATGACTAGCACTGATTTATGGAGCTGAGGAGGAAATTTTTTTTCAAATGTTTTTAGACACAAATAGGAGAGGAAAATCGTGCCTTGGTGAAAAAATGCATTATATATATGAATGAACAAAATTACTGAATTGTTGCTGTTCACAGTAGAATGCATTCTCTTTGATGAAGCTTTCTGCAGTATTGAAACAGTGTCTTAGATCTTTCTCCATATTATCCCAAGGATGCTCTTGAATCAAGGATGAACTTTATTTTTCTATTCAGTATTTTAAACATTCTGCTTTGTGAACCAGGGATGAGCAGGATACCAATTAGAAAGAGTTCTTCAGTGAAAATCTTTTTTACCTCTCTTTTTTTTTGTACCTATCATTGGCCAAACACTGCTCCTTTTTGTTGTAAATACCTTTCATTAAAAAGTGATTGTATAAAACTGCCAGTCAACAGCAATGTCATTAAAGAATACACCTGCTCTCAGGGTTTTATTCCTGTCATCTCTTCAAATGGCAGATATTAGTAACTGCAACCAATTGTAGATGCCAGTTTTTGTTTGTAAGAAAATTTGCTTCAAAATCAAATAATTTTTAATTTGCTAAAAGTTACAGTTTAGAGAAAGCTTTGTAGCAGCAAAGTAACTCAGGCTATGCTTGTATTTCATTTAGTTATATTGTGTATTTGACTTTGTCATGTTAAGAAGCAAAAAGTTCTCAGAACCTAATGAACCACTTGAGGCTAAGAGACTGCAGAATTGGGTGTAAGATGAAGACTTCTAAATGGCTGAAATACTCTGGTCTCTGTGTAGTATAACTCCTTTTAGGCATGAGACTATTTTGGGAATGCCTATAATAGATATATAACCAAAGCTGACATTTCAGTTTGTATTTTTAAAGTGAAACAAATTTTGAGTAACACACAGCTCTTCCAAAGCTGACACTGACACTTTATTTGATGTTTTATACAAGTAATGAATTTAATGTAGAATTACAGAAAAATATCAGTTGAAAGGGGGAGACCTCAAGAAGTCTCCAGTTCAACCTCCTGCTCAGGTAGGGTTGGCTGTGGGGTCAGACCAGGTTGCTCATGGTTATCTTCATTCTGGATTTGAAAATCTCTCAGGCTAAAGGCTCTTTTTGTATCCTCAGATTCCTAGGATACTGCAGTTTAGGATCTTTGTGAGCTAGAGGACATGTTTCTGCACCATAGTCTTGGAGAGATTTTTAAGTGAATTTAAGTTCCTATGGAATCTGTTTCTGTTGGTTTTCATCCAGAGCTGTCTATGGTAATGACTTGCAGAGTTTGACTATGCATTGTGTAGGAAAAGGGCTCCCTCCCACCCTTCATTGTGTAGTGATTTCTTATAATGGTTTCCAGTTTTGCATTGTGAGCAATAGTGAATTGCTTATTTACTTGTTCAGCAATAAAGATGATATACTCTGCCATATTCAGCATTAAAAATGTTTTTTTAAAAATATGAAAAGCTATGTTAAGCATTACGAATCTTTGAAGTGAAAAGGTCTTTATCACATGAAGCTAAATGTAAAGGAAGTATGCTTGATTATTTTGGAAAAAAACCCAATTTATCTAGTTTAATATTATTATGCATTGTTTTTAAACCGTGGTGATCTCAGCAAAAAATGTGATTAAATTGAAGCTGACAAACATTATTTATATGAAAATTTACTTGTATTTAGGAGTGGTATCATCTCTCATTGTCCCTGGAATAAGTGCTGCTTCAGC
Organism: Campylorhamphus procurvoides; assembly: GCA_013396655.1. NCBI lineage: Eukaryota > Metazoa > Chordata > Aves > Passeriformes > Dendrocolaptidae > Campylorhamphus > Campylorhamphus procurvoides. Next base: position 1,979,853 of record WBMV01002155.1, on the reverse strand, counting down.
AAGACTTGGCAAATGAGAATTTCCACAATTTTGCAAAGTATTGAACATCCATTATAGTGATTGTGCTTTTGTTTTTGCTTGCTCTGACTGTTGAATAAGTTTATATTTGGAACAGGATGAAATCTTGTACCCTGTCAGCTGCAGAGCTCCAGGTGACTGGTGGTACTTTCTGAAGCAATAGGAAGTTCTTTGCCTTTGGTCCATAACCTTTGTCTCCCCACCTGCTGCAGTCCTTTTTGCTGTCCTCCCAATTTCAGATCTGCATCAACCACCCATTTCTCACAATAAAATTACACTTTACCTTTCTCTATCCAGCTGTGCCTGGACTATAAGTCCTTATACATTATGCAAAAAGTGTTCAGAGGGTCTAATTTTTGTTCAGGACTGCTTCTCTCTGAAGGAATGCATTAACTGAAAAAAGCTGTTTGAAAGAAAATACCATGTATTAGGAAGAAAAATTATTTTTGAGAAAACTTATCTTGAAAAACAAAGGGAAAGTAAACTACTCACCTGTTTGTATGGACACCAACACCTAAATAACTAGCTCTTCTGCATAAAAACTCTACAGGGGTAGCTGGATACCTGACATAACTAGAGTTGATCCACCTCCTGTCTCATGATGTCTCAACTGTTTGCAAGCTTTTCTTTAACATTCTCATAGGTCAACTCTTTGTTCTCAAAACTCACGAAAATGCCCTTGAAAGGTAACTCTCCTTCACAAGGATTTGTTTACTTGAAGCTTTCTCAATTCTTATGCTTTCAATCTCACATAATAGTTATCAGTTTAATGTATAGCTTAGGAAAATGATGTTGTCTTTCAAATCTGTGCTTGTCAGCTGTTTTCTAGAAAGAGGTGGCAGTGTGTTCCTGAGCAGATTGCATTCATTTTAAGAATTATAGGCATATGGTGAGCATCCAAGAGTTTTAGAATAACGTATTTAAACAAAAAATGTTGGTGCCTCATCATAGTCATAGTTATTTCACAGATTACATTCATAAACTAGTTATATTTCAGTACTCGTAATGCTACTACATACAATTTCCATATCCATTATCTTTGTATATAATGTATCTTACAAGAATCAGTGTTTTCAGTATTGGTGGAGATGCTTTTAACATTTCTGATAAAAGTATAAAGGTAAAATGGAAGTCTAGAGATTTATCTTCATAAAACTATATAAGACAGTTAAAAGAACTCAACAAAAAGAAGAGGAATACAGCTTTTATACTTTTTGGGTTTTTTTTTTTCCAATGGGTGGAAAGTTTCTAGACATTTACAAGTGCCATTTGGAGAAAGAGGCAGTAACAATAGTAAGCTATACTTTTTTCAAAAAGAACCTCTTACTAAAACTTGGTTATATTTCTGAGGTGGATATTTGTTGCTTGAACTCATGTCTACTGAAGTTTGCTTTGAAGTAGCACCTGGCCTGTAGCTGCTTCTCTGGAAGGGTTGGAAGTTGCCTGTAGTTTAGGCAGCTGAATCCTAGCTCTAGTACTGCTTCAGACTGTTTGTCAGTAATTAATCTCAAGAAAATTACCTGTGAACATTTCTTTTATGTTGCTGGTTACAACACAGCTGAGTCCCTCCTATCCTAATTCAGTGTAGGAAAATAGAGAATATTTCAGCAAGTTACTCAGTTGTAACAAATGTACACAACAGATGTTGTACAAATTTTCACAGAGCAAGAAGTAATAGTCATGTTTATACCATCACCTTGTAAATGACCTGTAGATGCCTGGGTTCAATTTTAGAAATGTTTATCTATTTTATATATCTCATTTGTTCTTTATAGAATAATGCAATAATTTTATTCTACATTAATACCTGTGTATTCATCCAGTGGTTTCTATATTAACAATTTACAAGATACCAACCATTAGGATTAAAAACAGGCAGGAAAGTCTTTTGTAAGTCTTAAGTTTTGTGGAGAACATGCAGACTTTGGTCAAGCCAAAATTCTGAGCTACAGTATTTGGAATTCTTTCATGACAGGGACCACCTCTGACTTGATTTGGCGATTGAGAGCAAGGATTCAACAGGCAGAACAAATTGCAATAATCTAGTGCTTATGCAGACAAGAAAACTTAGTGTCAAGATTTGCTATTGAAATTAATATCTAAAGAAGTAATGTTTTGTTTCATAACAGCTGCTTATACACAGAACATGAGTTTTCAAGGGATGTCTCATCATTTAAAACATGATTGTTGAGTACATTTTTAGGCGCTATAAAAACAACAGCTATTTCTAGGTATGCATCAAAAATGGATCACAACAATTTTGAACCAGAAAAGCAGGTATACTGTTTCGTGATTTTTTGCTTCTGTGCCTCTGGCCTCTTTGAAAACAAAAAACAGTGCACAAGTCTTAAATTAATTGCTATCCATTCTCCTTTTTCTCCTAAAGTCTAGATCATGTGAACTACAGACCTTCAGAAAGACCCTGTAGTGTTAGGAGTTGAGAAATTTGTAAAATCACTGCAGAATGCTTTCTCTTTAGCTCACCCACAACTCAGCAAAGCAATGCAAAGATTATTGGGATCCTAAAACATCAGTATTGAGTTACAGTTTTGAATCAGGCTGTGTTTGCTTTCCCTTCTGCTTCGTTACCATGTCCCTTCATCAGTGACTGACAGACAGCAGAAGGTACCAGCATCCTTCTGTAATTAGAGTGGTGCATTTAAGAGAAGGTTTCATTGGCAGTACTGTGTGCATTAATACTCTATTTCTTTAACTTTTTCTGAAGAACAGGACATCAAAACACTGAACTTCATTCATTAGTGAGGGGGCCCATTGAGCTAAATGGAAGAAATGAGGCAAACAAGTATTCCCAAAGGATATCTAAATAGGAAAGGATTTAGAAACAGAAAATTAGTGTTCAAACATAAGACATACCCCAGTATCCTCAACAGTCTGCAGTGATGTGAGTTGACAAACAGTCAGTTAAGGTGATCATAAGTATTTAGTAACATTATTTCAATTTTCTCTACTTTAGATCCTCATCACTGACATTTTGTAACATAAGGAAGTTTAAATAAAGTTTAGAATCAAAATTTCTCAATGTGTATAAAGCTAAATCCGAAAAGATAATGTAAAGGCATACAGTTTTTCCTGTCTGGAGCCCCCTTGCTCCCTTGGTGACTCCCTGTGGCAGTAGCATATCCCCCATTCAGGACATAAGAGATAATGCCTTCCTGTATATAAAAAGAAAACATGATAATTAGCATGATTGATGTCACAATTTACTTTCACATCCTGCTTGATGGAGATGAAGGCATGTTCCTTTACAAGAGGGAATTTTGAGAGTGAGATGACTGTGCTAAGTGTGGCACCCTCCCCTCACACCACGGTTTAGACTCCTTTTTCCATTTGGAATTCATCACCTTCAGCTTCTTCCTCTGCTGTACAAGGGTCCTGCCACCCTACGTGGTGGTGTTGTGCAGGAAGACAGCTGGGAGCCTGCACTGCCCTCCCGCTCTCTGTGCTTATTATGAGTGAGTGTTTTGAAGTTACTTAAGGAAGCACCAGCAAAAGTATTGGCAAAACGAGGTTTAACATAAAAATGAAAACACAACAAAGTTTGTTGACAAGGCTCCCTCTGCTACTTACCAGATGGTTAAAGCACACAGAGAAACAGCAGACAAAAATCCAAAATCGATCCATCTATACCAAAACCAACCCAAAACTATTTATGGGGAGGCTGAGGTGAGGCTGGGAAAGGGTAGGAAAAGGTAGGAATCACAAGGAATCTGGAAGACTGTCCTGTTGAGTCACAAGGTTCAGAGTAGCCCCCCATGCTAAACTGAGCCCAGACTTGAACAACAGTTTATGCCTAAAGGCCCAACAGCTCTTAAACTTAACAGTACTTAATAAGTTAAACAATTTAGGAAAGGTTTCATATAGAATTACTCTAACCCAACAGTAACTCTCTTAGAGGCCTGTCTTACAAATCTAAATTACTTAATCATCTAGGAGAGTAACACTCCCGGTACGTTTGCTTTAGCATATGCACACAGACATAAAGAGTCTGTACAGTGTACCTGAATTCAGGAAATTCTCACTTCAAATGCCTTTGCATCTTCTCAGCTGTGAAGGGTTTAGTCTTGAGGACTGGGGGGTATCAGCCCAGACTCCATTGTTGGTGTTTGTTGGTGGTTCTCCAAGTGTAGCAAACTTGGCAGTTCACTGGCTCTGAGAGGTGTCTGACTCAGAGGGAGCTGCTCATCACAGCCTGCTGTGGTCCAGGGGAGCTCAAAGGGTTCACTTAGGACCACTGTTTACAGAATTGTGAAAGAATTGGCTTTAGTCACAGTGATTTTCAATTCTGGCTGCAATTCAGGGCGGTAACTTTCTTTGAAAGTTTGATAACAAAAATATGATTGCACTCGGATTGTTACTCAGGCAAGAAAAATAAGTTTCTAAGGCTATTTGTTAAAAACCAGGAGCCCGTTAGCAATAATTCTGGGGAGCAGGCAGAGTTTCTGATAAGCTCAGGGGAGGCTGAGCCCAGGTGCTGTTCATCAGAAATGAACATTTCTGAGCTCAGAGTGCAGCCTGGGGGTGGGGGGACACACTGCCACAATGCCATCACTTGTGCCATGCTGTCAGCCTTGGCACTCACCGTGCCTGGGCCTCTTGGAAATAATTGATTTATGGACTTTTGTTTTCTTCAAGGGTAAAAGCACAGTTCTGTGCAACAGTTGCACTGTTTATGGATTTGCTTTCTTTGCTGTTCCAGTAGTTTATCTGAGGACGTTTAGAGGTGGTTGTTCTTTATGCTGAACCAGGAAGTCGTCAAAGGAAGGTAATGCTTCATTTATGGGATGTAATTATTGCTGCAAAGAATTTCTCATGCTGCTCTTCAGAACTTCCACTTAGCTGACCAAATTTCTTCTGACATGCCAGTTATAAGGAAATAGCTTTAAAATTCTGCTTATAATTGGTAATATCTTCTGGTCTTTCTTGGAAATCTAGTTCTAGCAGCTCATACGAAGAGACCCTTACACAAGGTAGTGCTTTGAAACTGAGAGCAGGAGAACTTTCAGATATGCTAGTTAATGTGATAGAAATTCATTTCATTATGTCAGAAAAATAAAACTTTGAAAAGAATACATTAGAAGAGATATGAATTCAAAAATTGATGAATTATTGATTATGCCTATCAATGCAGAAAACAAATTAAAGATAAGGGAAAAGATGATTTGGAAAACTGTGTTCATTCAAAATGCATTATAATCATGATATAAAAGAGAAAAGCTAAAATTTTTAAAAGGCAAGACAGTCACACTGCTTCTGATCCATCTTTCTGGCAGTTGTTAAGACAGCTGCTATACATGAAAATGCATTTTGAAACGGTGCGCGAATATTTGACAGGAGAAGAAGCCTTATGTTAAAACACAAAATACAAAAATATGAGAGTATAAAATTAATTAAAAGTGAGGAGAAGATGGTCCTTTATAAACAGGCATGTGTGAGAATAAAATGTGTTTGCAGCATTCAGTCCCCAAAGAATTTGGCTATGGAAAGAGGCAGGCAATGAACATCTGAAAAGTGCACTCTGAAAGTGATTCAGCTTCATTTTAGTTCTGTATGTTAACCAGAAATGTCATTTATAATTAATATTTTTGGAACAAATCCTCCTTTTGGCAGTCAAAACATGCTTTTAAGTATGTCCATTTGTCTTCAATGTCTTTCTAAGAAATCTCAGGTAAATTGATTTGAAATGCTGTGAAAAAGAAAATACTTCATATTTATTTAGCTTAATTCTATTTAAGTGGAAGCTGCTAGAGCAAATGACAGTTTAAGGGTATGAATTTTATAACTCTGTACACATCTGTCTGACATAGACACACATCAAATTATTGTGTATAAAGTCCATCTTGACTAATAAGCAGTCTCAACATGTCTCCTGAAGTATAAATGAATTATTAAATATTAGCACAGGACTGATGAAGAATGATTGAAGAGAAAGAATTGCTTCTTTAGCCATTATGGATGAGGGTCACAAAAAAAAAAAAAAAAGGGAAGATAATCCTATGTTAAGAGAGAAAAAAAAAAGAAGTATAGATTAGTTTAATTCACTTGATTTCCAGATGAATTCCCCAAAAGAAGCATTCTACATATGTTCCTTTGGCCATTCTGTCAAAAGGAAGTGAAGGTTTGACATAGAAATAAATTTTCAGAATTCAGAGCTAATCCTGTAGCAATCAAACTAATGTTTACATATTTCCTCATTATAACATGAACTTTTTATAAAGTTCATATGCTTTTTCAGGTATAAAAAATCATAGTTTTGTAGTCCCAATTTTGGAAGGAAAAAAGGTAAAACCTCATAGCTTTGGATTTCGTCTTTGTTGTTGTGCTGTAAAAGGCTGTAGTCCGTATTTCATGCTTGGTCACAGAAGCAGATTTTTCTCAATAAAATGTTGAACTCTGATATAAAATGACTATTTTATTAAATATATGAAAGGAAGAGCCAGGCTACAGCAATGAAACAATGTCAGAACAAAGTGTGACTTTCCACTTTAAAGCTGGTATCTCACCAGGGGTCGTTGTTAGGACCCAATTCATCTCCGAAAGTGCCCTGTCTTTGAAGTAACAGCACCCAATGCCTTTGCCTGTTATAGTAGCTCTGATCAAAAATCTTTTTGTCACTATATATTTTGTGAAACAATCAATCTGAATCCCTCGAGGTGTGATCTTTGGGAAGGAATTGTGTTTCACCAGCTGTAAAGGGGGTTGTAAATGAGTTTCAAATGGATGTTTGTCTAGGGCCAAGAAAAGAGTCCACCTTGTAAAATGTATCCATGCTGAAAAATGCATTGCACAAGAGAAAGATGTGTTAGGAGGTGTAGTGTCAGCATTGTTATAATTTCAGATAAAGACTATATATTTTAATATAGCTACAGGTTAAGTAGCCTTGCATGTTTAATACAGTATCCTGCTTCTTACTAGACTTGCTTGATACTTCATATTGATTTGGTCATTTTATTCACACCCTCTTTTATCTGCATGATTGTCTTGTTTTTTATCCTATTGCTTTTACATATTATCAGATTTAAGGGGAAACACTGGAAAGATCACAGGTCCTGTAAAGTAATTCTTAATTTGTTGTGCATCTTAAGAAATTCCAAGCCACAATTTTTTTAACTCTTTTCAGAAATATATATTTATTCTGTGAGAATGAGCCATAATGCTAGAGGTATTCAAGTGAAAATAATTTAGGAATATTGCTGAGGAAGAAAATACAATCTTATTTTCATGCCAATGTGAAACTGTAGCCGATGTAATTAATAGTTAAATGAATCTTCTTTAATATAGTTGTTCCTTGAAACAAGAATGACTTTTAGTGTATTTTAACATCTGTCTAATGCCAATGTTGTCGGACACTGGTTTCCGTGAACTTTTGAAGTTCTCTTCCTTTGACATCATCTGGCTTTTATTCTGTTACAAAGAATGTATTGCATTCTGATGCTCTGTTTCTTTTTTTTTTAAAGCACGTAACCTTATTTCCTCTCTTCAGAATGTTTGCTCTCTCTTACTCTGTGCCTCTGTACAAGCGTGAGGTTTATGCATATATTTTATTTTTTTCCTACTGTGGAGTTAAGATTCATCTTTACAGTTTCATTGTGTGGATACCATCTACAGCCTTTAGAATGTATTTATTATTAATGTTGTACTTGGAATGAAATTAAAGCAGTCTTTTACCCCCATGATCAATATCTGCCCTGTTCCTCCTTTCTTTATTATATGCTAGTCTCTAAAAAAACCTGAAAAACTGAAAAACCCAAAACCACCTACCTTCTCAAAAAATGCCAAAGGAGGCAAAACTCCACACTTTCTCATTCTTCAATGCAAAAACTGAAACAAAAATCAGTGAATTATCCTGACATTATTCTCCTGTTACATTTTGTTGGAAGACGGTGTTTTCTTAGTATATGAAAATAAACATACATTTATTTATATATTATTAGCCATTTCTGCTGAAAGTTTTGTGTAAACAATATAAGAACTGTGTTGTTCTTGTTGCATTAAATGTGGATCAGCTGAGGATTATAGAAAATCACCTTACTTGAATCTGAGACTTGGAGAGAATTTTTGTCTGTTTAATGGGGAGATACTGAAAGTTTAGAGGGGTGTTGATATAAATCATAACTTAGGTTAAATTTTCATTTTGATTTGAAAAAAGGGATTATATTTTAACAGCTCTTTAAAAGTACTTGAGGTCTCTAAAGAATAATGTAAAAGTCACTTGTATTTCTGATCAGTTCTGTCATGATCTATGTGAATCACTAATAGTCATCTAATACCACTTAACCAGCCAAGCTTTTAGTTAAGAACATTATCTGAAATAGAAATGCAGTATGGCTGTCAAAACAATCTTGCTGCTTATCTTAACTTTGAAAAATAGAACTTTTGGAATTCTTTAAGACTTTTTGGTCCTTTTTGGCCCTGTTTTCTAATAAATCTAGAAAGAAAATTAAAATCAATTTAGCTTTATCTCTTAGCTAAGTTAAAGACTTTCAGTGCATTTTTCTTCAGGTTATAGATTCTAGCAAACATTTAGTTACCTTTTATAAAATTGTTGATGATAATTGTTAAATATACTGTCATATCGGGGTGGAAACTGATTTAAAACATTAAACATTCATCTAAATTTCAAGGTGCTATTTTGTTTATTTTATGAGGGTTTTTTTGTTTTGTTTTGGTGGGGTTTTTTTTCTTTTTTTTTTTTTTCTTTTTTTATCCAAGTACCACAAGTTTGATTACTTGGATGCTGTTATATCCAACTGGCAGAAGATTATAATTTTCTCTTTATTTTCCCATTTTCAGCTAGAACCCTTTTATGTATTTTGTATCAGCAGTTTGAATAAATTGCTGTGTCCTGGTTCTGAGTGCACTGTGTGTGTGGTGTTTAGCTGCCTGCTGGGTTAAATCAGCACAGTCCTTTCCTTTGATTTTTCTACCCTTAAGTGAAAAAGAGAACACTCTGCCATTGAGGAGCTTTAAATGATGCTGCCATCCCACCAGCCAGTTTTGTCATCCTCTGACCTACTGTCTGGAGAGAAGATATGGGAGCACAGCAATGGAATTTTTTCTGCACTACAACAGCAGAGTTGCTCGTGGAACAGAGTCAAGTATTTTGTCAGTCCTGGGCAAATTTATAGCCAATTATTGAGCACAGTAGCACCCTACTGAGATTGATACAATGCAGTGCATGGGGTTATGTTGTCCCCAATAGAGCAAAACAGAATGGAGTCTCTACTTTGGCCTGTGGAAATTATTAATGTAGAAGCTGCAAAATATCTCCTAAAGATACCACAGATAACGAAGTGGGTCTGTCTGTAGTTATGTCCTTCACATAAGCTATTTATTAGAAGAGAATAATGAAAATGGGGAAGAGGGGAAGAAATGGCATAGATAGTCACATTATCTGGACAGGGCATGTTTCCACATTTTTCTTCACAGGAATTGCATTGAATGCTGGATCTCAGTGAGCTGAGGTGAAGTGTTTGCAAGGCACTGGGGACAGCATGTGTTTGAACAGCAGAGAAGAATTACATAGCATTTTGTGTATGCTCCATTCAAAAATAATTTGGCTTTTGACTGTTTTAGTTGTGTGGGTTTGTGTTTTGTTTTGTTGGTGTTTGGTTTTCTTGTTCTTTGGGGTTTTTTGACCTTTGAAAATAAATTCAGCACCTTTAGATTTTTTGTTTGTTTTAGGGACAGAAGGTAAACTGGTGACAAGGAAGTCATATCTTGCTCTCCCATAACCACATAAACATTGTCATATTTGGGATCTTCAGGACAAAATGTAGTTTTCTTGTAGCTTTTAAGGTATAAATGATTTCTCTGTAGGCAGTAAACACCAAAAGAAGGAAAAAAAAGTCTGATTTCCCTTAGTTTTTGATGACCCAGGGATTATAAAATATGAATACAACATCTATTTAAATTGTAGGGTTCATGAGTCAGGAACAACCATAATAATCTTTTAGCAGGACTAGATAAAAGTTAATGTTACATTAAGGATTTTTTATTTGGTTAGTTTGTTTATAGTTAAATATTAGGAAGGAAAATCCTGTAAAATCAGAGGTAGAATATTACTTGTTTGTATGTTTTCATTTTGAAAATGTGAGCACTTACATTCTACCTTGTGCATGATCAGTAGTTAGCTACTGTATTTCTGTTCAGTCTTTGTTATTGGAAACAGTGCAAAAATGAGAAAGATTAAAAACTTGATTTCAAATCAGTATTTGTCAATGAAATAAAAAAAAAAAGGAAAACAAAAACCAACAAACAAAACCCAAACTAACAAAAGGTCAGCACTACACCACCAGCAATCTGCTCAGTGCAATTTGTTAACTTACTGATCTCTCCATTTGGATCTGGATCATGATCATGTGGAAAAGGGGGAAAAAATGTGTTTAAGGAAATCCTTCTCTTGCTGCACTCATTAGTTTATCTTCAACTTTCTCCTGCAGCCCCTGGGTCTGTCTACAACAACCACTGAATTGGTGAGGCTGGACTCAGTTTAGGTCATCCAGGTGAAAGTGTAGTTTCCTGGGAATTTATTAATTACAATATGAAAAAGAAAAAAAATAATTAAGGGGAAAAAAAAAGATATCTGAAATACTAAAAAAACCCAGGTAACAACACAAATTTTGTACGTATTTTCAGAACTTATTCTATGATAATTTTATACAAAAGCCACACTAAAAATGGTTAGAATAATTTTGTGGCTCATGGGTATTTGCCATTGGAAATAATGTAGTGAATATGAATAGGTCTCTGTGCCAGAGCAGCACAACCCCTATCTTCAGTGGGAATTTATGATACAGCTGTTAAGCCTCCCTGTGAATAAAGGATTAGTTTTTGTGGTGTAAGTTATTTCATCCCAATGCAAGCAACACTTTATTCAGTGATTTTGTTTGCGTAGCTCTGCACAAAAGATTAAAAAAATGTTTACAATGCAATCTTGCTGGAAAATTTGCATGTCTCCTCAACGAGCTGTAAAGTTCCTGGAAGGAGAGCAGTGACTGGACAGGTAACCACCCCCAAAGGAAAAGTTTCCTGATTAATTGGTTTGTCTTAATGTAACTGTTCCAGTCCTGGATGAGAAATCATCTTGCTGCCAGGAAGAAGTTACTCTTTTGAACCAGTGCTTAGTGTGATTCCAAGTTCAGATCATCTGTCTTAGAAGGAGGGATTCCATTAGTGCAGATTTTAAAGGTACCGAATTGTGAGGGGTTTTGTTTTTTTTATCAGGGTTGTAAAAATACCTGTTAAGTTTTGATCTCTTGAAGGCTAATCCTCAGATGCTCTGAAATCTGTGTATTCTTTTGACTTTGGTGGAGTATAAGGATGTGTATCAGTTCAGGATCTTGTTCTCTCCCCCATCCGTATTTGGACCAAGTTAAGTGAGAAATAAATCCTTGCTGAAGAGGAAAGCAATTTTACTGCTCTCTTGATTAGGATAAGATCTGGCACTTGGAAGAATTTAGTAGATTTGCAATGTCCTTTGGTTCTCTTTTTCTGTATAGCAAACAAGGCTTCATTTCACCTCTGATCTTTTTTTTTTTTTTTAATTAAATAAAGAATCTGTACACGTATTACTAGATTAAATTTAACCTGAATGTATATTTTCTAGACAGTGTTGTCTGTTGTTATGCTGCTGTTTGAAAACACAAAAATCCTCATCCAATGTCTAGTTTGATGAAAAGAAATAGTGTATAAATAATCAGATCAAACCCTGCTTTCAAATCAAATTATTCCTAATTCCAAGAGTCTTATAAAAAGGTTTTCCACACTGCAAAATGTATTGGCAATTAAGCATAATGTTGTGGGTCAGAATCAAAAAATAAACTAACTTTCATAATTTAATAAGGAAAATTATAGATAGTATGTTTAAATACAGAATTATATGCTTTTTAAGGGGAGTAGATGGTAAATGCTCACATCGTCCTCCAGAAAACAAAACCAAACAAAAAAATGATTGCAGAACTTTCTTTTGGCAGCATTTATTTAGACTTAATTCAGTTGCTTAAAGTATCTGGACAAGATACCCCTGAGTCTCTTGTATGCCACAGAACCATGCCCAGAATAACTCAACAATTGGCTCCTCGTTTCTTGTTGTTGCTTTTATTATTATTAGTTTTCATTATACAATTTTTAATGGTATAAGTCATTGAATGAAGACTTCTTTTAATTCTCTGCAATTTAATTTGCAGAATAGTAAATGGTGTTTTGTGCTTTTTTCATGTGTGCTGCTTTTAACATGTCATTCTAACATTCACTTTTATGTAATCCTGGAGTTAATTTAACAAAGGTTTTGATGCCTTTGCATGTCTCAGAAAAGAGTAGTAGACTAAGCTATTTTGGATAAAAGAAAACACACAATGGGAAACAGGAGAGAACAGCAATACCGAGCACTCCTATCAAAATGGAGTGAGCTGATAATATTGCTCCCTGTGATGGGGATGATTTATTCAGTCGCAAAAGAGGGATCAGTACAAAGATTTGTTCTTGTGCTATCAGGCAGAAGCTCCTCAATATCTCTGTGAAAATACAACTTTTCAAAAAGTCATAATCCACTTTACAAATTGTGAGCTTTGTAGGCAATTTTTGTGCTGCCTAAATGATGTTGTTCAGTCGTTAATTGACAGTGTGAAAACCAAACTCTTGTTTTTTTTCAGGTGATAGATAGACTGAATAATATTTTCCCATCACTAATACTTTTGATGTCCTAGAAGGCATTTTAAAGGTACTTGGCAAGTCTATTTACATGAGAAGTGATACATCATCTGAATTAACTGTAGTGGAGCAAGAGCAATAAACAAAAAAGTAGATGGCTGACTGTCAGAGCAGTTTCTCAACACATAAAAATCAGGCTATTGAAAAGGAAGGTATATGAATTATAGTTGCTTGATGACCTGTAATTGAGTTTGGACAAATATTTTGAAGGCAGTCATATTTTAAATATTGAGTACTATCTGTCTCCTGGAATAGAGGTTCTACTGCAGTCCAAGTCTTCTGTTCTCAAAGCTTTGTAATGTGTTACCCCCCTTTACAGATAATATATTCCTTATCATCTAAATCTCTTTTTCAGTTCCACAAAGCATAATTCATAAGAAACTTCATGCTTTTTTTCCCCAAAACCATTTTCTTCTGAGGTATTGTTCTACTTCTAACAACTGTCATTTGTTTCTCATGTAAAATTAAAATATTCTCCAACTTTTCCCTTCATATTATATTGAAATATTGATGACATAGCATTCACTGGAAGGCTGGTATTTCTTCTTTCAATGATTTCAAGTTTTCATTTTAAATAAGAATTTACTGTGTCCTAGCCTAGTATTTTATTATTTTCAGAAGAGAGAAGTAAGACTTTTGTTGATTCTTCATTCATCATGTGCAGTCAAATAACAGGGGAAGTTAATTAACCAACTATCTGTAGAGAGTAATTATAACAATGAACACAAAAAAAAATAGAAAGGTATATCTTTTATTCTTTAATTACTGATTTGCACCATTTACTATCCCTCTACTAAACATTTTTATTTTCTATTTTAAGTACAAGTGTAACACTTCTACAGAAAATATTATCAGATTGCCAGATGTGTAGCCATTACTATCCCCCTATCTCTTTTCAGGGAGGTTCCAGGAACATGTTTCACTCTGATGTTCTTCCTACAAGAGCATTTACTCTGAATAGTACCCAGGTCCAGCAGCGTCAATTTTCAAGTGCCTCTTGCAGATGCCTTTTTTTTTAAAATTATTATTATTTTGGAGTGGCTTGGTTTTATTTTATTTCATATGCTGGAGTATTTCCATATTGTATCAGAGTAAACTTTCTGATAAATGATCAATTCTGGTTATTGGAATGGAAAATATTCGAGTAGCAAGCATGATAGATTCCTCATGCAGAATGAAAAGATGGGGAGAATAAGCTATTGTCTCTGGCACCTTCGAATATGATAGTGAAGGTTTAGATGCAGCTCTGGAGAAGTATGTAGCAGCAGCAGGTTTTAGGAACATCAATCTCAGGAAGCCACTGAAACAGACAGCCAACAAAGAGTATAAACTCAAGGGAGTGCCAGAGACTGTTCATCCTTTGATGATTTATATTTCAAAATTGAATATTCTGTCTCTGCTTGGCATCTTTAGTCAATTTAGTGCAAATAGCCCATGAACACGAGTATGTAAGGCTTTATGTAAAGGCTTAGGAGAATGTGCCCCCCACTCCTTCTTTTTTTTTTCCTGATAATATGGTTTCATGCATTTCATTTCTTTATATTTCTGTAAAATGCCTTTGATTGTAATGTTGTAGCACTAATAAAGTCTTTTTAGAGAAGTAATAGAGAAACCTATGGAAACCCTTCTGCCCTGTGGCTCACTTCTGATTTTACTAGCTTTTGGATTGATGAACAGGGCCATTTCTTAGCCTTGTAGCTTATTTTCATAAACCTTTACTTTTCTTTTTGTTGTTATCATCAAAACCATACATATCAATATTGCCTCTGTGACCTTGGCCTTAAGAACACCCATGCCAAGGATGTGTAGTCACAACCTGAATGACTTTCTTCTGGCTTCAGTACCTCAGGTCCTTGTGGGGTGTGGTTACAACTGTGCTCTGAATAATTATTTGGAGAAACGCACTGCAATGATTTCATAGGACTTAGACTCAAATGAAGTCTTCCTGAGCTTTATTGTTGTTTATAAAGTCAACTGTGTTCGTAGCTGAGGGAATCCTTACCAGGGGAAATACTATTTGAGCATCAGGGCAGAGGTTTCTCTCTGTCTGGCGAAGGTTGGAGGGATGTTTCTCCTAAAGCTCATATTGATCACATTGTTCTTTTCTGGATCAAGGTGGTTGTTAGCCTGGTAACAGTTCCATGATCTGATTTTTAGGCTTTGTGTCTCCCCTTCTCACCACCAGCCTTAGAGTCTTTACCCTCCCACACGTGCATGCCCCTCGGTTCCCGGGGGTGACACGAGACACTCCTCCTGTCACTGGAGCAGTTCAACTCTCAAACAAAGACCATCTCAGACAGCGAGGCCAGCAAAGTCCATCTCCTTCCCCAGCCTGCAGAAAGGCTGTGACAATGATAGGGAGAAAACTTTGTTCCACTGCTCTGTCAGCTGTGACAGGGGAGGCAGGTCTTGGAAGAGCTGATACATTTGGTGCAGGTCAGTTCCCAGCTCAGGCTTTGAAGCTCTCCAGAGACCAGCATTACTTGATGGTAGACCCTGAAAGAATTCACCTCCAGAGGAAATCAACCCTAACAACTTTACAACCTAAAGAGATTTAAAAAAAAAAAAAAAAAGGATACTATTGGGAGTGCTCCCAGGAATACTCTCCATTATTTGAGAAGTATAAAGGAATGATAACAGTAACTCAGCTTCTCCTTTTCAAAGCCAATCCCAAAATATGCTGCTACTTAAGGGAGCTGGAGGATGTATTTATTAGGTAATTTGAAAAGTAAACATACTGCTATGTGTTAAACAGGGGGAAGGCTTTATCAACTCCTTCAAAACTGAGACAACGTGTAAGTTTTGCCTGGCTAATTAATAATCATTATTTTTAGCCATTATGGAAAAGTGACTTTAAGTCAGTGAATGCAGTGAATTTGAAACTGTGTCTCTAACAAAGCAAATGAGTCAGCCTTTGTAGTCTAACCCCAGGCTTCAGGTTGTTACAATGCTGCACAGAGAATCCAGCTGTGGGAAGCTTTCACTGAATATGTTTTCTTTAAATTGTAATCTTATATAAACTCCCAGTAAACTGTAACAAGAGTAGATTCAATCATCAATTATTTGGAGGAAAAAAAAGCCAAAAAACCCAAACCCAAAAAAGCCTTTTACTGGTTGTTTGCAGATCATTATTTTGTCAAAGTGAGCAGACATGAAGGAAAGGGGGTAATTTTGATGCCAGCATTCCAGTAGTGCTGCAGTGGGTCTTGCTGTGCATAGCAGTGAGCTGAAGAGGTTAATATGAGAAACAAATTGCTGTGCTTTTCTGTAGTCTTCATTAATGATGTACTTCACCAGCAAAAGAAAAAAGACAACAAGCGGGAATGGTCCCAGCTTTGCAGGCTGAATTGGTATTCTGCTGTGCAAAGTGTTTTTTGCTCACTGGCAGCAAGATGACTTGTTTTTTCCAAATTTGATGGTAAAGGGTCAGGAACAGTATTAACTAAGGCAAGCAATTAGAAAGAATTGAATTGAAAACTTTGCCTTGCAGAAGTCAGTATTGCAACCATCTCATATTGCTTAAGAGTAATTTGTCGTTTCACTCTTAAGTGATTTCCTCCATCCCCACGGTGATAAACCCCAAGTGCCACATGCACAAAGGATATTATTTGATCCTCAAAGTTGTTGCTTTTAATTAAGGTAAGAAAATATTTCTAAAAGTGCATTTTGAGATGTTCCAGGTGTTTATTTCATATGTGCAACAAGCCTTGTAGTTTATAAAGAATGGGTTTAGATATACAAGGAATGATGAAATACATTTTTTCTGAACTGTGTTATCCAACTCAATGCTTTGAAGAGCATTTTGGGAGATCAGTATGACAGTGGATGCAGCAAAACAGAAGCACTGGCTTTCTCATTACTGTTTCTCATTATTGTTTCTTTTCTGTTCTCACAAAATACACCTGTCAGTGCTTGATGTCAGAGATGTCCAAGTTTTCAGGGTCCCAGATCCTCCTTAATAATGTTTTCTTTAGGAAAAACTCTAGGTATTTTTATAATTTTTTAGTAAATGTCACTATTTCTGGTTTTCTCTTCGAGGTGTCAATACCACCAGTGATAAACACTAAATTTTTCAAACTTTTGGTTTTGCCTGGAGAATGATAAGGTTATTATGAAATATTGAATTAATGCCAATGAGACTATTTGAATTACTTATATTAAAGGTTGGGTTCCAGTGCAAATTTCACCTTTACAAATTACCATATTTTGATTTCTCTATTTTCTAGGAAGTTAGTATTATAGAAATGACTGTTTTTTCATTTATTTGCCATGTTTCCATTCTTGGGTCTTGGATGAAAGAAGGGTATTTTTTATTCTTTCTTATATTAAGTTTTAGTGTATGCTGAGGTAGACAACTAATAACCAGAAAAGCTCTTCAAAGATTCAATCTTGAAATAACTTATCTATTCTGTTTTTTAATTGAGTGTTCTCCATACCCATGTTAATGATTTTATTTACACCCACCACACACATACATGCCCTGAACACACTTTTGAAAAAAAAAAAAAAAGAAAAGCATAAAACTGAGGAAGGAATACTCTTGGAAGAAGTGTGTTTGAAGAGGAAATCCTATCAGTCTTAGACTTTCAAGAACATAAGAAACTAAAGAACTTTTTGTGCTATCAAATATACTCTTTTTCTGTAACCATGGGAACTACAATTGTGTGGTATTCCCCTTAATGCATTTGGAGCGTATTCACTGTGGGCAAGGAGTGCATAATTAATAATGTACATTTGTTGTTATTTTACACTCAAACATATTGTTACTGTTTTGTTCAGAAGAATCCTCAAAACATTTGCTTCCTTAGTGACTTTGGAAATGGAAATTTTGGTTCGTGAAATCTAAAATCAAAATTATAAACAGGATTTAAGGGAGGAATTTTCATACTGTGATTGAAAAACAAAATCAGGTTTTCCATTAATAATTGCATACTTGTTTTGGAAAAAAAAAAAAGAAAAAAAAGCGTATCTGTTTACTTTGGGTTCGAGAGATACTTTCTGCTGTAAAAACATGTATGTACTTTCAAAAGTTGAATCTATTAATTATAAGTTTTGCTGTAGACTTGACCAGAACTTGTTCAAGGAAACATTTTTACAGTCTGTGCTGAGTATAACAGTGTGCAAAATTATATGTGCATTCTTTAGAAAATGGGATAGAATTTTACCAGCTTCTCTTTTAGTGTTTTTTGTCACAGATTGGTCTTAAGAAATGAGAAACTGTTTTACTGGCTTTATAAATATATTGCTGTTAGAAACTCAAACCAGCTTGCAATGCACAGCACTGCTTTGATATTGTAGTTATACTAAGTAGAAAGATTACAGCAAATTTTGTCCTGTATTGATGTTGAAAAGGTTAATTCCCCTTTCCATTCTGAACCACTGGTGTATATGTATATATATATATATCTATATATGTACATCTCTTTAGGCTAATATGTAGTGATCATCCTCTTACCTTTTCATGTCTTAAAGCCATTTTTTTTAGAATTATCTGGTTTAATTCCATTTTAGTGGATTGTATTAACTGTAAATATTCAAATATCCTCTAGCTTTTTAATGTAATGGTTTAGAGTTTTGAATTCAGGAAAATAAAAAGTATTCCTACTGAGTTAGTTGCAGGAATTTATTTGGTTTTAATTTGATAGATGTGTGTGATTATAAAAGCAAATCAAATTTTCCTTCCTAGATACTGTTTATGGTATGTCTATGCATATGTGTATGATATTGAACATATCATAAATCTCTATATGACCTTCTTTTTTGAATTTTATTCTTTTCTGTTGCTTTGTCAGAGGAAAACATAACTTTGTTTCACTGTTTGCTCTCCTTGATTGTTATTTTCTCTTGTTCAGTGAGGTTATTTTATACTTCAAAAATGTGTATGAAGAGTCTATTCCTTAAACTCTAAATTGAAGGAGAAATACTTGGTTTTGTAAGTCATTACACAAAACTAACCTGCAAGATTTTTTTTTTTTAGGTAATTAATTATTGTTCTTTAAATATTTTGCTATGGTTTGATAGAACATCTTGAAAAATTCAAACCCAATTAATAGTTCTTACTGTGCATTTTCTTTATGGGTTTTCCTAAAGGTAATATCTCTTACCTAAGAACTAGATATTATGTTTTAGTGTAGTCATAGTGGTAGAACAAAAAAACTTAATCAGGCTTTGTATCTCTTTTATACTTTCTTTAAGACCTGGTTGTTTGTAGGACTATTTTTATACATTAGGATTGTACAATTTATCAGCCAAAACCAACCCTTAGGAGCAAATGAAAGACGTTTAACTGAAAATGAGTAATTTTTTGTGGAAGATAGGAGCAAATAGATTTTTGTTTTAAAGACAATAGATCTCTTTGGGAAAATAGAAACCAATAGCTTCTGCTGTAAATCTGCACATTGTTTAATTGGTGTTTTCTGCCTAGAATCTTGTTAAGGAAGAAGTTTTTGGCTTTGGGGTTTTTATTGTGCCTTCGTTTTAAACTGTGTTATAGAAGTCTAAATTTTTGCATTGTTGGAGTATTTTGCACTGGTTTGTAGAGATGTTTCTGTGTGTAAAGGTATTAAAAGTAGTTCCTCCATGTACTTGTCCCTGGACACAGGCGCAGACATTTGGCTGTGCTTTGAGAAATAATCTTGAACTTGGAAACTACTGAGGAACTTCATCTTCTGTTTTATCACAAAGTAAAACCTATGATGGAGTCTATACAAATACAGCTTTTCAAGTAGCCCATGACACATCACGGATAAGGTCCACTGCCCAACCTCATTGCTACCAGTGGAAATGTGACTTGTTTACTTGCCAGTCACACTTTATATTCCCATTCAGTGTTACTAAGGAGTTCCCAAACACCTTACAGGCACAAATGTATAAAGATAAATAGGTAGAGCTATTAATCTAAGCTGAATTCCTCCATTTATGTTTTCCACGTGTTAAAATTAGAGCTAAGTGGTAAAATAAATTCAGCAGAGTCCTTCTAGAGTATTACATCTTGTAATTAAACTATGATATTTGCTACAACTTGCAAAGACACTTGATTTTTTTTAGCATCACATATTAAGGAATTTCCTATTATATTGCATTTATTAATAAGGCATTTGACACATTTTTAATAATCTACATACTTTCCATCCTTTCCTACATATGTTACCCTCACTGGGCTTAAACAATCTACCCTTAAATAGGAAAAAACACTATAAGTTTCAGAAGGGAATGCTGAACCCAAATTTGCTCCATTTCCCTCTCTGTCTCTTGAGACCCTTGATTGTTCTCAGATGCTGAAGCTATTTTTCTTTTACTGTTTTTCCCTATTTAAAAAAAAAATAAACCACCTTGCACAGTCTATAAAGACATGCCATTTAAACTTGGGATTATATTTTTCTTATCCAACATTTTAGAATCTAATAGAATTATCTACTGAGTGCTTTCCAGAGAAAATTAAATTCTGGGAAGGTTTCCAGTTGTCATCACCTTTTACTTGTGGTGGCTACCACTATTGAGAAGAAAGATAACATTACTAACGTGGTGCCAGTCTTGGCAAGCTTCCATTAGTCCTAATGTAGTCATGAGATTCTTGTGGATACATAACCTATTTTTCACATCACTTTGTAGTCTTTTCCTCTTTGAGTCTATCTCTTCCCTTTTTTCTTTTCCTTTGTCTTCCCTTCCTGCTTTTCTCTTTCCTTCACTCTCCAGTTTTTTCCTCCCTTATTCTCTTCCCACTCTTTAATTTTCTTGTTCTTTTTCTCTCTTTCACATTTTTTCTGTCTTCCTAATTCTCTCTTATCCTGTTTTTGTTTTGCACTAGGCTGTTTTTTTTATAATCTTCTCTGAATCTGAGTTCACGGGATGACTCCATGGGAAGGGTACAATGGGTTTTGGTTGGCTGCATGTTCCTTTGCATGTTTAAGAGGTACATGAAATTCTGGAATGTCAAGGAAATTTGGTAATGCTTGAAAGGCCTCTCTGTGTTTTGCCTTTTGCACTCAAGAACACAGAAAATGTTTATCTCTTTTTATTTTACTTGTATTTATTTTAATGTAAGATTGAATTGAGAAGAAACTGGCAGATTTAAACTGTTTTGTCACCTCTATTTTAGTACACCTTTATGTAATGTAAATGCAAATTATAGCTATTATGATATTCAAGCTATGCTTTTCTGTTGACTATGTGCAATAAACACTTTCATTCAAAACTGCCACATAAAAATCCCCAAGCATTAAAATTTACACAATTTAAACACACATTTCCCCATTATGGAACTAAATTATTTCCACAATACTTTATCTAAAGACGTGAAGATACTGGAGTTTTGATAAGCGTTCTTCAGCAATCCAACTCTATGATGCAAGCTTTCATTCATGAACTGCAGAGGTAGGAAATTAGTAAAATTAAGTACATTTTCCACTACATAGTCAGTACAAACAGCACTTTCTTCTTCAGGCATTCTTTTTTTCCAGAAGTTTTAACCCTTGTGAGTTGATTTTAATTCATACTGCCTGTATTTTCCACCAATACTTTGTTAGTGAAAAAAAAAAATACAGGAATGCCTTCCTAATATGCACTGGTTTTGTCATCAAAATTATAAATAGTATCAGACTGTGTGGAAGATACAGGGGTAGAGAAATTGTTTTTGGAATGAACTCATAGACTTTCTGCAATAAACCTGAATTTTTAATTCATAATTTTAATTTCAGAATATTGTAACTGGAACATACAGAACGAAATATTGGAGCGAATTTTTAGTCTGCCTATTCTCCAGCATGTTTTGCTTGGCTTCCACATCTTTGACATAAGATTAAGGTCTAAACAGGGACATGAAAACATTTCTGGGCCAATAAAATATCTTTTTATGTGACTTGAGAGCTCACAGATAGTCATGCATTGTTTCAAACATATACAGACTTCTAGAAAAACCTAATTGGAAAAATAAAATAGTATTTGTTTCAAAAGAAAACCTAATAGTTTTTGGGAAAAAACTTCTCTGTGATATTCTTTTCAGACAAGATAATGCATCATGTTATTTAGAGAATTTGGGAAATTCTATTTAAGTTTATGATTCAAAAATAATCACATTTTGACACAGTGTCCTTGCTGATCTATTTTCTTCTCTTTTTAAAACCAATGAATTGGAAATAAACCCAGGATATTACTGTGGTACAGAAACTGTAGCTTTGGGGAACCTCTCAAAAAAGTAGTCTGTGACTAGAGCTGGATGTTTTCTTCCAAAACCAGACCTGGGCCATTAAGGTGACAAAGATGCTGAAACAAAAAAGATGGAGATTACTCTAAAATTAAAGTAAAAATTCACTGTAGCTTTTTGTTGCGTACTGAGAAAGAAATGCTTCTGGATGAATGTGGCTGCACTTCTTCACCTGCTGGTCATAAAGACAGAGTTTAACAGATAATTAATATGTAGTAGGAATGTAAGATGAGCTTTTGGAACTGTGTCTGAACAGGTAGGAGACTAGTTAACACAGAAGTGACAACTGGGTGGATTGCAGTTAGTTTGGATCTCTGAAAGCAAATGAATTTAAGTCTCTCTCAATTTTCTCAAATATGCTTGAGCATGGGGTTCCCCCACTTAATAGTAGTATTAATGTTGATTGCATTAGTATCTTAAGAACCATAAGGTAAATTAAACTTCTTTTTTTTCCCCCCAGGACATGTTGTTCTCTCTTCCAAATAGCTTTATTTCAGTGCTGCAGTGGCTATGTGCTTGCACTGAGTAAAGTAAACTCTGTCTCCTTAGAGTTGTCAGCTCTTCACCTTATCTTAGCAGAGAGCTTCTGTTTCACTCTTCAAACTTGTCATCATATCGAGCACTCTCTTAATATTTAGAGATGTCTTCACGTTACATATCACCAAAATTTTTGCTTCAAGTGGATTGCAGGTCTACAATGCTATATAGAGGTGAAAAAAACCCCAAACAACAAAATAATATAGACAAGCAGTGTGTGTTGTTTTTGCTTGTTTTTTGTTTGTTTGTTTTTTTTGTCAGGTGAAATGCAGATCTGTGAAAATGAAATATAAATTATTTTCTAAACCTGCACTGTGAAAAGAACTTCCTGGAGATAATCTCACAAATAAAGGTGATTCATGTATATTTTTGTTACACCCTTAGGAAAAAGCATTGCACAGGCATCCTTCTAGCAGGAAAAGTGCAGCACTGCTTAATGAGACTTTTGAATACAGACACAGCATTAAAATAAAACAGAAAGACTGTTAGCAATTCCTTATTTTACTTCAGAGGCAGAACATTGTTACATTTTAAGCCATCATCAAATGCACATTTGCTGCTTGGCAGCTGGAGGTATCAGATTGTGTGGAATCAGCGAGCTGCATTTGGGAATGATTTATCTGAATGTAGCAATGAACTTCAGAGCCAAGGGGAGGTTGTGGCTGGAGAAGAGAAGGAACTGGAGGACTGGACCAGCAGCCTGGCGAGCAGGCAGGCATGGGGGAGGTGGATGCTCCACAGCATGCCACAGGAGAGACTGCAAGGCAGGAGGAGAACTAGGGATGCACTGGGGCTGACAGGGAATCCTAGCTCAGTAGGTTAGAGGAGGGAGAAGCAAATGCTGTGATAAAATTCATACCCTACCAAAAGGTGGGGCAAAAATAAAAGAGTGAGAAGTTGGTTACTGTGGCTGGAAGTTCAAAATTATTGCAAAAATATTATTTCTTCAGATATTTATAATAACAAATGAAATGCTTAGCATTCCAGAATCAACTTACAGTGCTTGTTTGTGGAACTGAATTATATCATATAATTGTGGTTTTGTTTAGTGTTTGCATAGGTTTCTGAACCAGAGTAAAGTGCATAGAAAAGATCCTATCGTCCTGGCCAGCAGAGCAGATAAAACCCTTTTCTACTTGTTGTTTAGCTGATTCCCTTGAAACCTGGCTTACCTTCTGCTTAAGAGCCCACTGGGGCTTTCAGTAACTTGTATTTGAAAAGTTTCTCCTCTCTGGGGGATATAGAAAATGTTTTTTTGAGAACAGTTATAGGAAAATGTTTCCAATTCAGTGTTCTCAGTCACATTCATTATCTGAAATAATGTTCAACCTCTCGCCCATTCCAGGGGTTTTGGTCTGCAAAGGCAAATTGCCTATTATTATAGATGTCTATCTTTTACAGTTGTTGTAGAAATAATTTTGCTTGTGGCATTGCAAAGGTATCATTTATAATCTGTAAGTTAAAAGGTAGTTTTGTCACAGATTAAAGTTTGTCCCTTACATTACGCCAGAGTTGCTATTGTTCTGTTTTTCCATAAAGTACAGTCACACTACATTATGCAGTTACTCACTTTGCAAATGGTATAAGGTAAAGCATAGCTGCTTCAGCTTCTACAAAACTTGAATATTTGCACCAAATGAAAATTGTCAATAGCTTCAGCAAACAAAATTTCATACATTATTAACTTGCTGTAATTAACTGGCTACTAGCCAGTGATGAAAGCAAGAGATCAGATAGCTTACAGTGTTTCAATTTTATTTCAGTTAATAGCTTTGATAAACAAGAATTTATACATGCTTGGGACTCAAAATCGTTCCCTCACTTTTCGTGCTTCACAGATTCATAAGGTTCATAAGATTCAAAAAGTTCCTTCCTTTCTGTAAGAAAGTAACAGCTCTGCCGGCACTTCTTTCTGTGCTCTTCCAAAATGCAGAACTTTTCAAGCCTCGTGTGTAACAGTTTCAATATAATTATATTCCTTTACTCCCTGAACATGTAATCCCTTACAGGACTCTGACTGGCAGTATCAGAGATGGATTAGTCAAATGGTCAAGTGAATCATCACATACTCTCGATAATATCTGTTGACTGGTGCCAAAAAAAAGTGGCAGCAGCAAACAAGGTCCCAGTGGTAAAGCATGAAATAAGAAAGTATGAAAATGTAATTATCTGTACATGACCCTGAACTGTCTGTTCCTGTCTCTGAAGCAGGAGATCATTGCATATATGTTATCATTTGTATTGGGATGTTTTCTGGAAACTAGAGGGGTGAAATTGAAGAAGTTCTTCAAAGAGTTCATAGATGCAAAAATTAGATCTGCTGTGAGACAGAATAGACACCTGTCCTCACTAGCTGAGAAAGTGGAATATTTCCAAGCTTTGCCTAACAGTGGGTGGCATGGGATGAGGATATTTGTGCCTTGCAATTGTCATCTCCTGTACCATCTACCTCTGTCCTTTTGCTCAAGTAGATGCTTCCCAGCAGCAGTGTCCTCTAACCTGCCTGCTATTCCTTGCTGCACTTGCTGCAGCAAGAATAAGAGGCATTGAATTGTTCCTTTGTTCTTCCTCTTGTCATACCCTCTATATCAAATGTCTGGGGTAATGCCTGCCTTCCTTCCTTTGCTGCTAAAGAATCTCTCCTGTGGGAGATCTGGTTTTGATTATACGGTACCTTCTAAAAGCAAGCAGCAGGCAAACTAAACCCCCTCCTACTTTTCTTTAAAACCTGAAAGTTGTTAACAAGGTATTGCTCAGCAAGCCATCTCATCCATACGTCTTACTGCAGGACAAAATATTCTCTGGAGGTTCCTTCTCATCAGTTTGTATTTCTACAAAATTTCCTAAAAGGAAAATGAGACCTCAGTAGTTGAAAAAAAAGAGAAAAAAAAATCCACAAACCCAAAACACCTTCAATGCAGCAATGTCTGGAAGTGCTTGTTTTAATTGTGTGTTGTCATGGAAAAATTGAATAGTCCTAATGAAATTCAGGTATCCAAAATACAAAATCAGCCCCACACTGAATTTCAATCATGCCAATTCTGTTTGCAGTACATCTCTCTGAATACTGCAACAGAGTTTTAGGAAATCCCAGCTCAAGCAAGCAGCAGAAAACATAGGCATAATTTTGAAAACTTTTATGTGACCGTGTCTGACAAACCCTTTACAGAGTGCCTGTAATGAAGTCCCATCCCAGCCTAATGGGTCATGGAGATCAAATACTGAGGGCACAAACCACAGGCTGCATTTATCAGTTCCAGTATTAAGTGATTGGTTTCCCAACAAGATATTCATCTTCCAAAATTCTGCCTGTTTTGCCTAAATTAAAATCCATTAAGTATCCAAATTATCAAAATACAAGAATTCTCTGGAAGTCTGAGCTTTTGCTTTAGTTTCAGATCACTTGAAGGAGTGACCTTGAAAGGAAATAAGTCTGCCTAATCTGTTCTCCTCAGTATTCCATAAATATGGGAAGGAATAAAATGGCTGTCAGAGTTACAAGATTCTACCAGAAGTATTAAATGCACATAGAAGGCTGGAAAGAATATTTTGCAGCTTTGCTTTTGCTGCCTCCTTTGCTTTTTGAGGGAGTGAAGGGACTGGGTTTAGCCTTGATCTATTCTGTATGATGAGAGTTGAATCTTAGTGATGTTTCCATTCCTTTAATTTTATATTCTTGCTCCATGCCTATATAAAAGGATATTTTTAATTGCTAATAGAAAGAGTAGTATTTATAAGACTTAAATATTGGTTTTACTCTGATGCAAATTTCAAATAATTAATGCTACTTTCACAGATATTTTTACATAATGGGATGAATACAGAATGAGTTAGGAGGTGAATTTAAAGTTTGACACCTATGCTGCATTTACGAAGTAGATTAACCCAAACTAGACAAGATGCTTCTGGGTCAGAGTAAAATCTTTGAGTCACAAGCTCTGCTGATTCCTGCTGGGCAGCTGAAGAGGATGTGGCTGGTGTCTGTCCTCCCTCTCCCTCAGCTGACAGCCTCTGCCCCAGCAGTGGGGATGATGGAACAGTGGCATTTCTACCCCAGAGCCACTGTAGTATTAGGGTAAACCAAAGGATGTGTGAGTTTATACATGACATGATGAGCCATGGTACCTGAGTGATCTGTTTTAAAATCCCTGCAGGATTTAGCTGCAACATGTTAAGAAATTAAGTTCTGCAAACTGTTGGTTTAGTTTGACTGCCTAATTGGGGTGGGGGTTGGGACAGTAACCTCTTCATCTGCTCCAGCTTAATCAGGCAAGAGTCATGAATCAGAACCATAGAGCTTCTCACCTGTGAGTGACTGAAGTGGTATTAATTTAAGTTCTGGTTTATTTGCCCAGCCTTCCTGCTTTACACCATTGGGTTTACTTGCCCCTGCTCCATGGCACCAAGTTGCTGACTCAGAGAGCAGTAGCTTCCTTATGAAGTGAAAGTTGTTAGCCTTTCATCTATTTCACATCCCAGTCCAGGAGATGGGCATGCAACTTGTACCAGCTTCAGTGGAAGGGGTGCAGGCGTATAGTGGGGAGGGAACAGTCTCTCTATCCCACAATTTGAAAGCTTTGGGTTCTCATGGAGGAACTGTGGTTCCGTATGAGATTTGTAAAACACAAATCACAGAACCATGTGGTTTGAAAAAGACCTCCAAGGTCATGAGTCCAGCCATAGCCCAGGGTTGCCACGTTCACCACTAAACCATGACCCCAAGCACCACTCTAAATATGTTAAATACTCCTCAGGGATGGTGGTTGCATCAGGGCAGCCTGTTTCAATGCCTGACCACCCTTTCAGTGAAGGTACATTTCCTAATACGTAATCTGAACCTCCCCTGGTGCAGCTTGAGACCATTGCCTCAATGGCTAGGCCATTTTCAACCCTTACTGAGTTATTAACTCTCAGGCCTGAGTGGGATGTGCTTCAGGGAGACATGGTTCAGTGGAGAACTCTTAAAGAATGATCTTCTCTCTCTATTGTAGAATAATTTGAGCCTACAAAGTGATTCTCTTATTCTGTATATGTGCCTGTCTGAAAGAAAGATTGGTCTAGAAATTAAAGAGCAGAATTTGTTTTGTAAGTTATTTTGGTTGCATAGTACAAAGACACTATGAAGGCTCAGGTGGTGTAAATTTCACATCATATGGTTCTGAGGTTGAGTTTCTTTTCCATATAATGCAAACTTTTTTTTTAGTGTGAGTAGCTGGATTCTTGACATGGCATTAAGGAAATGTCAAAATAGACATCTATTCTTAGTCTATAAGTCATTATTTAACAACTTCAAAGGTTTGACAACTACAAAGGAATGAAGCACAAACACCTTGGTATTGATTTTGTCTTTTGCTTTGTATCTAGTCCATTAAATTCTATTGGCATTGACAACTGCTGAACTCTTCTTCAAAATTCTATGAGCTTTCAGTCTCTAAGGACAGCTTAATTTCATTTTCCACACCTTTTTCCTTCCAAAATCTCTCTGTCATTAAACTATTACTTCAGTCTTAAAAAGAATTGTTTGAAATTAAATCTCTTGAAGTTTATCCTTCCTGTACCTCTGTGCTGAAAGATAATGGTATGTTAACGTCATGGGTGAATTTGTAGGCACTTGCTATCAATGGATTTTTGACATAAGGTTTGGCTAGCCAATGCAAGGACTAATAATCAGTCACAAATGGCTAGTCACATATAACATTGATGCTATAAAGAATAGCTTTTTAAAAGAGAGTTTTTCACTTGTATTTCAAAATGCTTCTAATAATACTAGGTGAAGAAAAAGATATTTTTATTTAACTACAAATCATTAGAGCAGTTTACAAATTCCTAGCTAGGAATATATTTAATTTTAAAGTGAAGAATAAATATCAGTCTAGAAATATCATGTCTCAATGCAAGATAAAATAACCATCTTAAACTACCAAAGGGAGAGCATTTCTATATTGCTTTAGACAATGCTGGAAGGATGACTACTCAGTGCAAAGCTCAGTGGCATTTTCATTCAATTTATCTGCAAAAATAGCTAGGCCTAGGTTGATACTAATGCAGTGCTCTCATGGATGTGCATGGATGTACATGCTGTATGGTGTTCTCCATCATGACAATTTAATATACAAAATTGACTTTCTGTAATCTGTGAAATCTGGGAGAATTTTTCATCTCCCTGGGCTCCAGTGACCTTAGCCCTCTTTTGGCCTAGACTTCATGGGAAGGACACTAGGTAAGGGGAATAGGTAAAAACCCGATGGTCCTCTTCAGTCTAGTCGTTTGGGTGGATCCCACCAGCTAAGGTCACTCTGTGGGAAATGATTCCTCAGCTGATGAAGAGTTAATAGAGCTATCAGTTTTGCCCTGAACCTTTGGGTTAAGCCAGTGGTTTAGTCTGAGTACTCTGCTTCAACTGGTTTCTGCTCTTGGGGAATTTTCCTTGGAAAGTCTGCATTGCAACATAAAAAGGACAAGGAATAATCCCCGTCCCTGGGGCAAATACTGCAAACAGGGCTATGATTAGAATGGTTCACACCATCTCTCTCTTGTGTATGCTGGCCTCATCAATGTTGCAAATTAGTTTGCTCTGGGTCTCCTTCACCTTATTTTAGTGTCTGAGTCCGTGGATGGAACTATATTTTCTTGCTTAAGGTCAGACTGCATAAAATGTCAGGGCTCTTTTTCATTGACCAACTTATTTTGTAATATGGGTGAAAGTATGTGATGCTCTGTGCTGTGTCTGGAGTGTGTCTGAGGAAGCAAAATATGCCGAACTAGTTTTGGGAGACTCTTTTGGGTAATAGGATGCAGTTGCTTGTAGCATCACCTCTACTGTGTCTGAAAAGCAGACCTGAGAATAAATTTTCTCAAAAAAATGGACATAGGCTTTACTTTGTGAAGAGCTGTCTTTTTCACTCTAGAACAGAGTCTGGGATCAAAGTATGAAGCAGTGGGAATGATCTGGCATGATTCAGTATCGCTTCTAGACATGTTTTATGTTCAGCGTAGATGTATTGTCAGGGAAGTTTACGAACAACTTTGATATAGAGGAACTCAGGCTGCTGCAAACTATGGATAAACCGAGCTAATACTATCTTGAGAGTTTTGAAGCTGCGGTTGTATTTTATTTTTCCTTATTTTAGGGGAAATTTGAGATGGTTTTTTCCACTAAAATTGTATCTCAATGTATATGTTGTTTCACAAACTTTGACCTTTATATTTAGGCAACCACTCAACTTACTGAGTCATTCTCACACTGTCCACTTTTGGAATGAGAAATATGGTGCAGAGCAAGTAGTAAAATCAGAGATTTCTCATTCTGAGAGGGAAAGAGAGATGTGAGATGCATCTTAAGATGAGCAAAAGTAGTATTTTTTTCTTGGGGAGTGAAAATTAAAAAAATAGCAGGAGGTGGTATTTCCAGACTATATTTTAACTACCAAGTTCAAGAACTCTCTTATTTTAATTTTCTCCAGTTTAATTTTTCTAGCCCTGGAGATACTGTAAATCATCTTTCTCTAGTTTTGTGAATCTAGACCCTCACTGCCGTTGCTTTAATTTTTCACATTTAATTTCATATCAACTGGAACATATTAGGAAGGGATAAGCCTTTACTTTCGAAAGGTTAGGACAAGAAGAAGAACTTTTAAAACTAAGTTTGATCTGGTCAAAAATGATAATTGAAGTTTTTGGTTCAGTTGCAGATGAAACAGTATTAAACAGAGACCTTCTTACAGCTATGGTTTTGAACTGCCTTCAAAGTTTCTTTTGGGTCAAGATTTAACTGCTGCTTATAGATTTTATGTCTCATTTTTTATGAGCCAGGGTTGGAACCACTGAGGAAACACTGTAGAATGTTGTAGTAAAGTGTATTTTGAATTACTAAGTGGTTTTTTTTTAAGGGCTTTATTTGATTTTGTTGTAGTAACATTTAAATACAACAGGAAACACTTGAATTTCAGCCGAGCACTGACTGTATTTCGACAGACTATCCATCTATGATAAATATAAGCATTATCATTGCTTTCTTAGGTAAAGTTTTAGTGACCATGGATGAAAAAGACATTTTTTTAACTACATTTTACCTGAATTCCAGCCAAAAAAGTTACTAAAAGTAATTTAAAAAAAATACTAAAGTAATAGAAAGAAGACTATAATACCTCTTTTTAAACATGCTTGCATAATTAAAACACTGTGAAAGAAAGAAAGACCTGATTTGTCCATTTGTAAGGAAATGTCCATAATTTTCCAGTTCCTTGATCTTTTGCAGGATAATCCATAAGGGCTCATTAGACTTCATCGTTGGCATTTCTGACAGTAAATTTGTATTAGCTATTTGTTGTTGAAGCAGATATGAAATTGTAACAGCAGCTGCCTAACAGAGTGACGTTACTGGTATTGGCAGCTATGCAGAAAGTTGCGTAAAATATTTCAATGGTATTTTTCATTTCAGAGAATCTGAGAGGTATAAATGTATCACTGAAACAAGAAGCAGATTTAAGGATGCAGTAATTTGTTAAAGATGTAATTTAATTGTTTTGCTAATTATTTTAATTATTTTTAAACTTTATAATTTATAAGGTGGCAAAATATAATTTGGATGTTGTCATGAAGTAGTCAGCAGTTACATCATTCTGTCTGCTTCTTATGGCCTTTAATAAGGTACCATTGTTTATATTTTCAAGAGAGGGAGGACCCATAAACTGGTAAGTTGGCAATTTTTCAGCTGTCAAATTGAAACCTACACCTAAAATCACTTATAACAGAATCAGAATTATTTTGGTAGAAAAAAAAAAACCTTTAAGATTATCAAGTCCAAGTAAATCAAACACTGCCAAGCCCACCTCTAAACCATGTCCCTAAAAACATCACTTGAGAAACATCAGCGTGGATGTACAAAGGCAAACTGCCATGAAAGAAGGAGTAAAGCTTAAAATGAAAAATATTAGAGGAGCCTCTTTAACCTAAATTATATTTTGTGTTTTCAGATTTGAAACTAACCTGTAGGAATCAAATGCTTTCTCATCCCAAGATGAAAGTTATTGTCAAGTTGTTTGACAGACTAAGGGCTGGTTGTTTTGGGAAGCAGGAAGGGAGAATGTAACACTCACTTTTTAGAGGGATGGATTTACCTTCACTCCCTCACTCCAAGCACCTTGGCTAGAGGGACAGGCATTTCTGTGTTCATCTGTCTTGATGTACTGCTTCCTACTTATACCAAAAGCTCCTGCCTGCATCTCAGTGCTGGGGAAATGCAGAATTCACTTGCAAGTAACAAGTGACATGAAATTGTCTCTTAAAGTAATTTTGTTCTGCCATTTGCTTTTCAGGGAGATGGGGGACAAATACTAATACATGTCTCAGCATCTGGAGAGTAGTTTGCTAGTTCACACATCACTAGATAGACTAGCTCATCAACAGGAACTTTTGCTACTGTTTCTTTAATGACTCCTTTCATCTCCTCTTAGAGCCAAAATCCAAACTTGCAGCAGGACTTATTCCAGTTCTTTAAAACATTTAGCTTTGCACTTGTTTCTCTATTATACGATGTTCACAATCAAAGAAATGCTTTCTTCACCCTAAGCAATTTTATTCTAATTGTCTATGAATATTTTCTGCTTATGGAGTCTGAAAGAATAACATTAAATGTTACTGTGCTTTATTTTGGTATCACAAAGTTGTATTAAAATGGACTCAACTGCCTATAAGGATCACAAAGCAACAGTGTTCATTAAACTGTTTGAAATATAAACCCCAAGTTTAATGTTCAAAGACTTTGAACGGTTTTCTAGCAGAGAAGGCCGTCTAATATCATTAGAGAAGAATCAATAAATCGAGGCTGGGAAGCTAAAGGGGCATTCAATTTCTGAGTCAAGGGGCTTTCACGTTGAATGCCCTTCGAGGAGTCCCACTTTACTAAATTGACAAAACCCTAGCACAATTTTTTCTCCACCGCAATCACACAACAGAGAAAATGTCTCTCAAGTACCCTTTTCCCAGTCATTTAAAGGTCAAAACTAACTCCTTTGGTTCCATTTGAAAGCCCACAGGTGTGGTAAGCAGCTTAGGTTACAAAGCTAATGACTGATAAAGTTGATTCTGCATGACAGAAGGAATACAGAGATTTCTCAAACAAGATTTAGTTTGCTATCTCAATTACTAGCCCTGCTATTTTAACCTCCAGTAATTATGTGACAGCCGTGCAGATTTGCTGGAACAGATGTGTGGAAGTAAAACAACTTCATGCACTTAAGGCTTGGCTATTGAAATGAGGCGGGGGCAGGGGGAGGATTAGGGAAAGAGATACCACTTTCTTTCTCACTATAAATAGGTGTCATACAAAGTTGTGCAGTGTGGAAAGTTTTCCTCTCCGCCATCTGGGCTTCTCTGTTCTTTGCTGTGGATGGATTACTACAGGGCCACTCAGCAAATGGTTCTGTTTTCAAGTTTCATTTTAGAGAAGAACCCAAAGCAGTAATTCCTGCAGTTTAGAATAGGCAAAGAAAAGGGAAAGCATGATGGAGAAGAGGAAATCTCTGTAAAAATGAAGTGATTCCTGCTCGTGGCTGCCCTGGTGAGGCAGCTGAGACACCTGGGGAGCTGCAATATGAGGCTGAGAGCCTGCGACCACCAGTTCCACTCTTGCTGTCAGGAGAGATGGGGAAGTTTTAGAAGACTGGGAACTGAATTCCTTGGGGGCTGAATAGACACCATGTCAAAGGACCAGAGGGGATAACTGTCAGGAATGGCCTAACACTGTATTTAATTTTGACAACTGAGTACCTTGTCTCTGTTGTGACAGACCTGCAAGGGCTTCTGGAGAAACTGTCTGGTGGAAAATTCATGACCAGTTCTATCAGGGAGATAAATGGGGAGGGTTCCCCACTTGCAAGTAGAAGTGGTAAATCTGCAAAGCCTTTCCCCTCACTCTCTGCTTACAGTAGTGCTAGTCAGGAAAGTTAAGATGTCATTAAAATTGTCTCAGCTAGTGCTATGAAGGAAAGCTTACAACAAAATTTCACCAAGTCAGCAAGAATACCAGTTCACTTTTTAATCTGGGATGGTGATTGAAGAAATGCCTTAAAAGCAGCCTAAAATAAAGGCAAAAGGAGGCAGAAGTTGCTTGGTGAACAGATGAAACCAGAGGAGGAGAAAAGAACTGGAAAATAAGAGGAAGGACTCAGCAAGAGTAAAGGAGAACCCAGCAGCAGCCAAGGAAGAGACCTGAGTCATGAGACCTCTGGCCTGTTTGTGTTTGCAGAAAAAGTACTTTTTTGCCCTTTAGGAGTTGTTAGCCTTGTATTTTCCAGAGTACTGTGGCTACTAAAATGGGATGCCACACATTAAATACAGAAACTAATCTTTCTAGTAATTTTCCATTTCATTAGTATTTTAAATGATTAACAGACTATTTTGTTTTCCTGAGGCAATATTTTAAACTGAATTTGTGTTTGAACATGGCTGGGCGCTTTTTTTCATATTAATCCCTTTTGTATGTGGTGGTGTTTGGACATTTGAAATTAGGAAATGGCAACAATAGTGTCACATTTTTTCCTAGTTGGTGTCATTGTTCTTTTATTGCAATGCAATTTCATTGAGGGCACTTGCATAGTATTGTGACCATCTCAGATGATCAATAACCAGAAGTGTTAACTGACCAAATGGACACAGAGAAAATCAAAAGATTATAAATACATTGAAGTATTCTTATCATGGGAAATCCTTAAACATAATAAAATAACTCACAAGACAACAGTCAAAACCATCATAGTAAATTAAAATGTACCATTAACAAGAAAGAATACGCCAGAGCTGGAAAATCAAGACTCACCAGAGTAATACGAACCACTTATATTGCTCTTCATATATTTCAAGGATTCAGATATGACAACTGACTTGTTTCCACCATGGTGCTTCTGAGTGTATAGATGCTGTTATCCTTATCTGAGAACCATGAGAGCAGAGAGGGAATCCACGTCTTTACAACTGCCACTTACTAGGTGTGAAAGCTAGAGATCGATAATGCTAAACTTTAATACATATTTCCTACCTTTAAGAAAAATACTTTTTTTATTTATTCTGATCTTTCTTTGCTTCTGAAAGAGAAGTGTGAGAAATATCACTGAAGAGTGTGTTGTCTTATATTTCATATATTTAATTTTCAAATAGCCATCGTTTATTTGAGATGTTCTGATGATGTGAATATTAGAACTGCTTTAAGTGATGGCTGGGAATCCTGTAATCATAGTGACCTAGCACTCTTCTATTTACGCATAAATTAGATTTTTGTTGGAGATCTCAGTGTAAGTAGAATTACGTGAAAGGCAGGGATGAATTCTAGTTGAAAAGAAGAAAATTAATAACTATTGGTCAAGACCGCAGTATAACACAGTTCTTCCTATGGTACTCTAAAGCATATGTGTGTATGTATGCATAAAATGTGTGCACAGTTTTTTTCATGTGTATCAGAAAAGGATTAAATGCTAGGAGAGCGAAAGTGTAGTTTTTAAGGAGATATTAACTGTAATATGGAAGGGAGATCAATCAGCCTTTATACAGAGTTCTGTCTCTAGGCTGAGCTGCAATATTCTTTCTTCTTTCTGTTCCATTGCTGAACTAAGACAATGAGAAGGTTTCAGCTTTTGTAATTTTCTATCCTCCCTCCTTTAGCCCTGAGAAGTCGCATTGCGTGTTACGGCATCTCTATTTAGTAAAACACTATGTGGTCTGTATGGTCATGACACTTCTGTTTACGGATGATTCATTGTTGCCTTTTCTGAAGAATATCTTCACATCTCTTATTTAGCAGTGCTGTCCATTCCACATTGTCTGACTTCGGAGGTAAGAACAGGGTTTTGTGGAGGCTGACCTCCCATTCTCAGTTTCAAGGACTGGGATGCTATCTAAAGCCACAGTGATTAATTGAGGCAGACAAGATTAGATAAGGATATATATTTTCAAGGGAATGTAGGTTTGCTGGATAGGAAAGCATGGGAATTAAATTCAACTACCAAACCAGTGAACAAGCAAGTACAGCATTAGCAAACCTCATCAACATGCTGCACATCAGAGGGGGCAGAGATGGCCCTTCAGTTCTTGGCTTACGCCAGGACTGCCAACAAAGGCAATAATTGTGATGGGCTCCTTGATGTGATGAACTGTCCACCAAGACCAATGAACAAGCAGCTGCCACATAGGAAGGCATTTAGGTAACTAACACCTGTGGCCTCATTTAAAATTACAATCAGCTGCTCTGTTGGGGAGTGCTTTCCAATTCCAAGTGAAATCTACTTCCTTTTTTTTTTTTCCTTACAATTGCTGGCATATAATTATATCATGAAATTTGGGCGTTTTTATCCATGCATGCTATTAATATACTAGGTTTGCTTTTGAAGGCTTAAGAAACTTTTTTTTCTCTGAATGTTACGTGTGGGTTTGATTTTTCAGTAGCATCTGTGCATAGTGAATTGAGATTTATATATCCTCTTAGCTTGTTTCAAACCTTTCTTTTCTCAGACAGTGAAACATTAGCACTTGTGACAGAATTGTTTCATTTCAGAGGGTTACTACATGTAAAATACAATAAGTAAATATAATGAGCTATAAGCAGGCTATAGGCTTTCTGTTTTTCTCACTGCAACATCTGTGAAAGGAAGACAAGGAGGAAGAGAAAAGCAGTGTTTTCTACCCTGCAATGTGTGTCCTTTAAATAAGGGCCTAAAATGGAGGAACAGAAGATTAAATGTTCATAATTCTGACACTGAATAGAAACAAAGTGGGTTTGAGAAACTTTAATGAGGGATTTTCACGAGTGAACCAACTGACTTAGAAATGTTTGTTTGATTTTGAGTTGTTGCTGGCACTTTTTGATTTGATATCTAGTAATTTATTAATATCCAAAGAATTTTCTACCAAGTAAGAATCCCTCCAGGTGGTAAAATTTTCTTATAGCAATGGGAAAACTTGGAGGGACTGTAGAACAACTGCATTACTTGCTTGAATTGGTACCTGAAAGCAACAGTTACTCCGAGATGGAATCTGATTTCATATTTCTTCATCAGCTTCTTAAATTAACTCAGAGCTAGCTCAAAGTTCCCACGCAGTTCCCTGTGCATTCCTGAGGTGTGCCAGGTTCTCTACGTGGGCTGAACTCAGTGGGATGTTAGAGCTCCTAACGCTACTCGTGGGCGAGGAGTTGCAAGGCATGCAGATCCCCCATCTTCTCCTTCCTCTGGAGAGCCAGGTGAAAGTCCCTGCAGGACTAGCCTCAATGAGGAATAGGTCTCATGAGCTATAAAAGAGAAACTGGTTAAAATAAAATAATAATAAAAAATAGTGGGTCAGTAATGTGGGAGTGTTCACCTCTTCCCAGGTTGCCTGTTCCAGTCTAATCCATGACATCCGTACACCAGGTTACCATGAGAAGCCATAGAAATGGCCCAGACATGTTCACAGGCTCTTTATTTTAAAATCATTACAGAAAAAACTTGTATTTTCTCAGCCTTTTGAAGACCAATTATGTCTTCTCTTGATCATTTCTCTCCTCAGCATTTCTTGAAAGTTTTTATCTTTTTGATTTTTCAAAACAATTTAAAAGTTATCATTAGAGCTGCCTTGGTTTGGGGAATACATGGAATTTTTATTCCTCTTGCCATATGCAATATTTGTATGAAATAGGTAGGTATATTTGATTTGTTATAACAAAGACGCTGTGTTAGATTCTTTTTTTTTTAAGACAGCCTCTTTAGAGGAAACCACCTTCACTGTGAAACTTCTTGAGCTTCCAAAAAGGTATTTTTATCTCAGTGGATCAAATGAAGCCTCTTCCAAATAATGTGTGTGGGTTTATGGATGGGGCTTGTTGTTTCTATTTTTGGTTTGGTTTGGTTTGGTTTCGTTTGGTATGAAGAAAGAGAGAGAAACGAAAGAAATGGGTATTCTTAGAGCAGAAATGAGATGGCAACAAATGCTCTTCCAAGCTCCTGTCCTAAATAGTTTCTTGATTAGATTTGGTTCATTGTTTATAAAATTGAACTTGTTAATTGTTTGGAGTTAGTAAAATAGAGATACTCTTTAGAAAATCAGAGATATCTATAGAATGATTTCTATAGCAGAAGCCCCACTTAAAAAAATGTGGTATTAAACCAAATTCTATTAATACAAACCTAGTAATGATGCAGAGCGTGAAAAGTCCTTTAAAGGGAAACTTTTATGTTTTGAAGCAAATAGAAAGCAGTTTTGATGTTTTTATCTCTGTGCTCTGTCTTTGGGGAAAGAAAATAGAAAACAAACATGACAGTACATTAATTCATTGTTTCAGTAAAAGATCAGATACATTCAAAATGCACATTTGTTTTCCTTCTTTGACTTTAGTCAGTGCAATAGGGGGAAAGACCAGCTTTCTCGTAGTGAATGAATGTTGCAAGTACATAATAAACCCAGATCTCCAAACACATCAGTCATGTGTCATCTGAAATATGCATTGTGTCTCACATTGCAATTGCTTCCCCAATATTCATGAAATATTCATGCTGGATATATGCAGTACGTGCCACATGGATAGATGTGACATGAAGCAACAATGGTAATCAAGACTTTAGTACAAGGAGGCCAAAACAAAAGCCGAATAGCCTCCCTTTCACCCCAGTGTATGGTATGAGGCAAAAAGATGGATTACAAATAGAATATGCAGGCTTCACTTCTTACACACGTGTGTGCACACATGAACATACAAATACAGGCACACGTGCACATCAGAGCTCTCTTCTGTCTGTCCCATCAGTCAAGTCAAAGAAGAGTTGAGTGTCTAGTAAGTATTTTTTATCCTTTCCTGTAGGAAGATAGCATGACTTTCTAATCATGGAGGAATCTTGGTTATTAATGATGAGTTTAGCTGCTTGAGCTCATGAAGCAATTGGATATAAAAGAATATTCGCACCTGAATCCCACTATTTGAATTACAACTCTCTTTTATCCTGTTCAGTTAGTCTGTCCTGTTGCCTTTCCAGGGAAGCTGAAAAGAGAAATGGCTCTGTGCTATGTTTTGTCACCACCCATAAATCC
Organism: Campylorhamphus procurvoides; assembly: GCA_013396655.1. Lineage (NCBI taxonomy): Eukaryota > Metazoa > Chordata > Aves > Passeriformes > Dendrocolaptidae > Campylorhamphus > Campylorhamphus procurvoides. Next base: position 1,941,317 of record WBMV01002155.1, on the reverse strand, counting down.
TCAGGAGAATGGAGTAATAAATCTCATTTCATAGGTAGATGGTGGAGTTCATTTTTATTTAAATTATTTTTATATAGGTCCATGCCTAGATGCCAGGCACATTTGCATGACCTGAAAGAATTTCCTGATGTCAAGGTCTGGTCAAATTCCACAGACCAATCCCAAGGAAGCTTGAGTCAACCCAGAGGGATTGGAATCTTTGCAGGTGCTTTCAGTTGTACATTTCTTGTTTTGTTTTACAAACCCAGAAGATAAATCCTAACACTGAAAAGGCCTATGAGTCATGACATTTTATTATCCATAGTGCTATTGCCTTCCTTGAGTGTTCAAATATTTTCTCTAGTTTTATCAAGTGATCCAGGAACTAGAACTCTGAGCTACTTGTGAAGTACTTGAAATGATTACATCCCATTTTAAGCCTTTTTGCAGCTAAAATAGTGAAATGTGTCTCTACTAGTGACAGCTGATAAGCACAAAACATGACTATCTTAAAACAGACTTTGAAACCATCACCAGTGACCTTCCAGAAGAGAAATGCAACATTTCCTAAACCAAACTTTTATTGGTGCCACTATTTATAATTAGGTTTCATTTGACCATCATTATGTTCACATGCAGGAAGTTTTTTTTTTTTATTTGGTTTTTTTCATCAATGCTTTGGATAAATGCTCTTAGCTGCTGCATAAGACAAGATTAGGAGGAGTTCAGACCAACAGAGGTGCAGCCCAGCCCTCATTAGAAGCTGCCAGCCATTGATTTCTTATTCCAGGCAATGCCAGCAGTGTTTGAAGTAGGTGTCAGTGGAGAGGGGAAAAGGAAAGAGCAGAGGCACAGGGGTCTGTCAACTGCTCAGCTCACTCATGGAGGTGGTGAAATCTCCAGGGAGGAGGATCAGTTTGTGCTCTAGTGGGTGTTATGTAAAGGATTCCAGTAGGATGTTGTGCTGTGGTGATGCCAAGCCAGGCCAATGCAGAGGAATCTAAAAGGGTTGGTGTGAGGAAGAAGCTGAAGCAGTTTTTGACTCCTTGCTTTGCATGTGGGAGTGGAGAAGGAGAGAGGAGTGAAACCAGTGGGAGTTCTGGAATCCCAGGGTGGTTAGAGATGAGCAGGATTTTTTCTTTGTTTCCTTTGTAAACCATATATGGCCTTTGAGATACCAGAGGATATGGAGGGTGGCCTGAGGTTCCAGCTCTTGAGTTGGCTCCACTGTGCAGTCCGTATCCTCACAGGACCTGGGATGCTGAGTGTGGTTTTTTAACAAGATATATAATCTAGTTCCCAAATGCATGTTTAATAAAAATCATGATAGATTTTTCCCTGCAGCCACAAGTAACAAAATAACAAATAATACAATGCTCGGAAACTATTACTATAACAAAAGAATATTTTTTCAAAGAGAAAGGTGTTACAATGACTTTTCCAGATTTGTTTACTTGCTTAACGCCACCACCCAGTTTTATTCCCACAGTGGACAAGCAGAAGAGATATTTGCTCACTCATACCAGTAAATTTATGCCAAGGGGCTTCCTTCTACGTGAAGAAAAGTTTGCTAAATGGGGTGCTTGTCAGTCTTTAACTGAGTTAGAGAAGGTATTATTTTGAAAATTACCATGTCAATTTAACTATGACAGTAACAGAGGCAGGTACCAGCAGTTTTCTACTGATTATGTTAAAATCTCATCTATTATTTAGTTTAAAACTGACAGCATATATTAAGGCTTAATGAAGGCTTTCAGTAATTTAAAAGATGAGATTTATCTTTCAGATTTTGGGACATTTCTGTCATTTATGAGCACTAGGATTTGAACAAAAGCTAATCTTAGGAGGAGTTTCAGCCAAGATATTTTTACTTTGAAATAAGGAACTTTGAATTTACCAAAAAAAAAAAAAAATCTTTGGAAATTATTACATCTAGGTTGGTTTTAAAAGCCACCAAAATGATTTTTTTCCATTTTTTTCTTTTTTTTTAAAGGGCATGTATTAAAAAAGCATTAAAAAGTAATAGAACATCATGAGCAAAAGTTGGAAGTTCAGACTGGTTTATGAAAATGAATCTTCTTCATAGACTTTTCATAGTGCTCATTAAAATTGACTGAATTTAAATGACTCTGTCTCCTGGAGTAAGGAGAATTTTTGAAATTCATACTTCTGAAGCACAGCTCAGAGACAAACCAGTTTCCATTTTGTTTGTTAAGGTAACACTGGTTTTGGTTGCTTGGTTGGTTTGGGGGGTTTTAGTGGTTTGTTTGGTTCTTTAAAGTAAGTGGTCTACAATTATTCAGTGTTTGTGATTTTGTATGACTCCCTCTTTCTCTGAAAATATCTGAAGCTGGTGGCTGATTTCAGTCAAATTTGACAGAAGGCTAGAGGTCTCCAAGGTAATTACGGTTCTTTCCATTTCATAAAGATAGTCAGAAAAAAGAATGGGCTTTGAACTATCATAAATTTGCTCAAGAACTTTTGCCCTTGTTTTGGGGGAGCAATTTTAAGGACATGGGAAGTAATTATATTGGGAAAAGGAGGGAAATATATAAACATATGCAAAATTGATGAAAATTTTTATCATATATAGTTAAAATGAAAATCAACCAAAACCCATGAAGTTTTAGGAAAGCAAGATTTAGTTTGTTTTGGTTTTGTTTTTTTTTCATTCCACTGCATTTTCTTGTTTTAGCAGAGGGAAAGGAAAAGTTAGTGCAGTTGCCATGAAACATCATTAACTCATCTTATGAGAGAGATAAGAACTGAGATACAGAGAGGATGACTTTTTTATGAACTGCATTTCTAAACTAAGGCAGTACTTGACAGAAAAATAAATTCCATTTTTGAAGAGTGGTATCTTTTTTAAACACTCAGAATTCCATATTTTTCTAATTGCATACTTTGTGTGATGACAGACATATGGATTAATCTTTAAAATTGAGCAAGAATTATGGTTCATATTTAATTTTTCCTGTCAGCTGGGGAGAAATGGAGCCACAAGTGGTTATGAATCTTTAACTACTCTTTATAAATAAGCAATTCTGAGATTAATATCTGTGAAGAAGTGGAGGCTGCGTTTATGTTGTACTTCCACATATATTCCTGACATTAGCACTTCTTTTGCAGAACAACATGCAGCTGAATTTCAGTGCTATAGGCACTGATAAATCCTCAGAATTGACTTTGGTTAAGAGTGTTATAATTAATGTATGACTGGCATGCTCCTTTTTTTTTTTATTTTCCATTTTTTTGTAAGTAAAGCTGAAATTTCTTGGGAGTTTGTGGAGTCTTAAACCTTGGGACAGTCAAAAGCCATCTGGACTAGCGCATCCTGAGCAACTAGCTCTAAGTGGCACTGCATGAAGGAAAGGGTTGGAGCAGATGACCTCCAGAGGTCAAAGGAATTTTTATGGAACATACAGTTTGGGTTTTTTTTGCTTCTCATGTCACAGTTTCATTTTTGCTGTTAATCAAGAAAGTTATCAACCATAAAATGATTGGAATATGTGAGATTTGCAAGGGAAGTAGTAGAAGTCGAGAGGAGCTGAGGCTTACAATGTGGATTGGAACCTTCCACTGATGAAATATGGTCATTTGCTAATCCTGCTGGTAGCAGGTAACTGAGGTAGCAAATATGCAGGCTAAATATGCTGAAATTTCTACAGAATAGGTGCAGAAACAATGAATTTTGTTCACATGGCAAGAAAGTATCTAGAGCAGGTATTGCACTGATCTCTTTTATGTTATTTACAGTGCATAATAAACCTCAGAAGTTCTGTTTCATGTGTTTTGTGAAATGAAAGAAATGTATAATAAATGAGCTGTTCACTGAAAGTTTTGAATGAAATGGCAGCCACCTTCCAGAGCAGTCTCGCTCCCAGAAGGGGGAACATCAGCTGGTGCTGCTCACAGGTGGCATACACAGCACACCAACCTTCCGTGGGATGGCTGGTGTCTTCCCCAAAGGCTCTCTGTGTCTTTTAAGGTATTAGGAGACATGAAGAGCATGTCACCTCCTGGCAGGGGCCAGCTAGTCCCTGACAAAATTGCCTGTAGACAAACTATTGTCTTCCTCCACGGTGGATAGGAGCAGAATAACTATTATTCCTAAGAAAGACAAAATTCTGGCTATAATGGGGAAAAAAATATTTGTAATTATAATTTTCCCATGTGCATTAATTATTTGAAATTATGCAGAGAGCAAGAACGCTGGAAAACTAGCAATTTGTTAGTGAAAGGAACCAGACAGAAGTGAGCCGGCGCAGAAGGACAATTCTTATGAGACCCTATGTTTAATTATTTTTAATTCATAAGCTAAGTGACAGATTTAGTTAAAATCCTGAGAAAATTCAATCTTTAATTAGAGTGTGTCTTTTGAGCAGGGAAGGCATTATAATGTATCCTTCAAATAAGACAAGGAGGATAATTCCTTTTTTATTATTATTATTTTTAATACAAATATCTGAAGCCAATCTTTATACAGAGATTGTTTATATAATATGACATTAAAAGGAACAAAAAATTAACATATGCTACTTCAAGGTGGCAAGGCAGGCTCTTGCAGCCTAGGAAACGCTGTGATGAAGATTGCCTACGCAACGCTGATTTGTCCCCTTCAGGCAGGTGCACTAATACAGTCTTTAATTACCTGCTCACAGTCTGGTATTGCCACACAACCTTTAACTTCTGCTGAGCGCTGAATGAGCTGCTATTCAATATTTCCTTCCAACTTCACCGTTCCCATCCTGCATGTAATATTTACAGCACACAGTCCAGTCATCGCACTGAACACAGACAGAATTATTGATTTCCTCATGTGCTTTTTTCCCAGGTATTTCAGCTGTTATATCTTATGACTAGATCCTCAAAGGGACACAGGTATTTTTCTGTTTAGCATTGTAATGCCTAATTCGTAGGTATCTGGCTCTCAGCTTAGCTCATACAATCCCAACTTAAATCCCCTTTTCAGTGTGCAGATGGTGCCTAAAATGGCAGAAAGAACTTTCCAATTAATATTAGTGTAGATAAAATAAAGAGCAGGTCCTTTAATTAAAAGCACTTTTAAGTGCAATATACATAAGTGCACACACAGTATGAGGTTCTTAGAAATTTAGAACACTAATTAATTATCATATCTACTGGATGTATCTGATATGGGAATTGTCCACCCCCAGACCCTCTCTCAGGTCTGCCCCTGGCACACCTCTCTGGAATTGAGTTGGAGGTCTCAAGGCCACGCTAATTGCTCACCATCATCACCTTCACATCACATTCCTTCTTTGGAGGTTCTCCAAAGTTGCTGGGCCTTCTGCTTTGACTACAATGATGTCTTATTATGTTCTTCTGAGTCCCAAACAGAATATCCTTGCTAAAATATTTTTCCTTGAAAATAACAACAACAACAAAAATCATGAATTTTGAAAGCATGATATAAAACATGAGAAAGAGGGTTTATTAACTGTTAGCTGCTATTTTAAAGTGTTAGAAACTATACGACTATATTAAAAATCTGTATGCTACAAATCTTAAGAATCTTAAGGCATCCTAGATGCCACAGGGTATTGCTGCTACAGGCTTTTCTACAGAACAGGGAATCCTCAGCTTGGTTTAGATGACATGAATTCTTGCAGTAGTGCAGATGTGTCTAACTTTGCCATCCTTAGATGCAGCTTCTGGTGCCCATTGTGCCAACCCATCACTGCATAGGCTGACTTTGGATGTCTGTATGTGTCAGGGATGCTTGTACGTGTCAGGTCTGAACACAGGGGTCTTTTGCCACTGTGAGCAAACACATCCAGGTCATATTACATGCAGTCTTTATATACCAGGTTGCCCAAGGAGGTCATGGGAACCTTGGCAGTGTTCAGGGCCAGGTTGGATAAGACCTTGAGCAACCTGGTCTAGTGAAAGGTGGCAGTGGGGGTTGGGACTAGATCATCCTTAAGGTCCTTTCCAACCCTTAATGTTCTATGATTCTATTTCTGCAGGAAAGGAGTGTGATTCTGGCATTTTTCCTGTTGGGGTGGTAAAACCCTTGTCTTCTTGCTCAGCCCTTATATGCTAGTTTCTAGTTAGATACTCCAACTATGGAGCACTTAGACTGACTTCTCTCCTTTTTTTTTTTTTTTTTGTTTTGTTTTGTTTTGGTTTGGTTTTTTTGAGTGAGCTTTCATATCTGCAAATACAGTCTTTTGGGAATAATCTTGTTACTACTAACCAAGTGGTGCTGAAGTGGGAACCCTGCCAGAACCTCCTGCCAGCATTCACCAGAGACCACTGCTAAACCTGGACGGGGCTGGGCGTCCCTTACAGCCTGGGATGGGATAGATGGAGTAGTGGGGAACAGCAACAGAGCTGCGGAGTAGGGCTGGGGGGAGGCTTGGAATCTGAACAAGAACAAGCCCATGCCACAGCAGCCATCCAGGCAGGCTTGGGGATGGTAAACATGCTCAGCCAGGGGTCCCTATCATCTGCTGTGGCTGTAGGAACCAGGAGGGCCAATGCTGGGTCAGGCTGGAGTCCAGCTCAAAAGGACTCACAGCCAGGCACTGACAGGGCTGTGACACAGCACAGCTGAGACAGGGATTTAGGATGAGAGGCTCTGCAAAAAAGCAGCTCCCAAGGGAAGGAGGAGCAGTTCCAACTGAGGCTTCTTCTCACTGTCTTTACAGTGTCTGTCTCAAGGTCACCAGCTCTGCTTTGAGTTGGCCTTGAGTCCAGCAAGCCAAAGCCCCAGGAGGCAAGAATTGCTTGTGGTCCTGACAGCTCCTTTCCCACTGCAAAACTTCAAAGTGTCAGGAGGGAGAGGAGAAATCATGAGCACCTCGTAGCTTGTTGTGAAGCAGACCTCAGCTTTTCTGTAGCAAGAGAACTTTATTGTAAAAGTATATATATGTCCAGATGGCAAATTCAGTTTTAAAACACCTCTGTGATTTCAAGCCATATTACTATTATTCTTAAATTGTATAGGGCCAACTCAAGCATGGACAATGTATATCCAGCAATTTAAAAGTATCAGTTGGGTCTTCGGTTTGGCACACGTAGGCTATGGTGGTGTAGATGTTTATGTGGTGGTAGCAGCACTCTCCTTGTTTGTGGTGGTGTTGTGAATGCTTGTGTCTGCAGGTTATATCCCAGCTGTCTCAAATTAATTGCCCTCAATAAGGACCAGACAATTAGTAGCCACAAGGAAGAACTTGCTTTCATATTTTTTGGTTACAGTAGATTAGGTAGAATGGGCTGCTAGTTATGGCCATAAGATTATTCTTCTTTGGTTTTCGCTTCTTTTCTCCTCACTGGACACCAATGAGCTCCCATATCAGATGTTACGTGGATGATAGAGGGACAATCTTTTTTGGATGAGATCTTGTATAAATGGGCAGGATTCCATGGAGGGAAATTGTGTGGAGGCATTGCAGCTCTCAGAGGAGCTGAACCATGATTGTACAAAGGAACATAATGCTGATGTTTAAATTGATAACTACATATTATTTAAAAAATATTTGTTTTACATAACAGTAAGTAGTGTCTGTGGTGGATAATGTTAGTGATCTGTTACTGTTTCATTATTTATATCCTTTTGGAGAAGAGTTGTATAAATAGACATATATACTTCACCATATATACATATACAGGGAGAGACATATAAAGGAAAAGAGAGTTTCAAAGGTGCAAATAGTGGATTTGGCCTGCAGATTGACTCATCACCAAGACTTACACACCCCACCTGCATTTTACAGGCTAAAAATGTAACTGCTGAGACTTATAGCTCTGTTGAGTGCTGTCTATAAAAGTTTGAGATGATGTAAAACCAAGGATTTTCAGAGGGGTTAAAAAGTTAATTACATTACAATAAGAAGGGAGAGTGAGAGAATTGGAAATGCCCTAGGTATGTATAACGAGTAAGTAATGGGAAAGACTGAAATGCATTAATATTAAACCTTCACGACATAACTCATTCTTATTGGACACAGCTGTCGATAAAATATGCCCTTACTCTTGACAAGTAGCTCCTGTGTTTTGCTTGTAGATTAGCTTGCAGCCCTGCTCTGTATTCTTTATCTTCATCACTGCACCAGTCCTTTAATTAGGCAGTGAAATCTTCTGCATAGTGATTAGGAAATCACAGTTAAGAAGGTGTTACAAAGAGAGGCTCTGGAAGCTGCTCAAAATAGCTTTCAACTTTGGAAATTCCTTCATGTACTGTGGGAAGGAAATGCGTGTAGGATCCAGAAAAGTGTGTAAACTAACCTTTGCTCAGTTCCTGCAGAAAATTGTTGGCCTTTAGTATATGGATACCATGCATAAGAAAAATTACCCTGCATGTGAGGAGCTAGGAAGTTGTTCACTCAAAAATTAATAATCTTAGAAATCATACTGAGTACCTACTGAAATCAAAGATGTGTTCAGCAGTTTCATGTCGATGAAGATTTCTGATTCCAGGAGAAATTATCTGGCATTCTATCCAAATGTTTTCAGAACTTCAGCTGTTTACAGTGAAATGAAAACTAGATTTGTTCTTCATAGCACTGCTCTTTATAATGCACTTTATCCAACTATTATCGGTTTGTTTTGTTTTTTTCCTTTTGGAAACATACTTTGGTTCCTGACAATCTGATTGTATTAACTTTCTAATTCTCCAATCTCAATTATTGCTTATCGCGTATGAAAGTTTGCACATATATGAAGAAGCAGAGGAGTAGATATAACATAAATGCTGTCAAAAAAAAAAAAAGAAAAAAATCTTTTTTCCTTGAGCTTCATGTTCATGATGTGAGAAGGAAAGGCTTTCTAACCTTACTGTGTGGAGGCAGAAGACAGTGGAGATCATCTGTTGAGGGAGAGATTGATGTTCTTACTATAAATATGTGTGAAGGAAAGGAGGCCACCATTCCACAAAGCATCTCCTTTCTTGTTTTGCTTCTTGTTCACATATCTATATGTTCCATATAGTTGTTGTCAGAATAGTCTGCTTTTCAAAGAAAGGTGCATTTTGGTTGTGATTTTTTTGTTGTTTTTTTTTATGAAAAAAGACACAGAAATTAATCCTGGTGTAAAATTTTGAGTGTATCATGTAAATGTGAGAGAATATACTAAACAAAAAGACTCCTTTGTGCCCATATGTTTTTTTCTGCCCTAGCACTCATCCCTCCATGACTTTAACATACTTTTTTCTTTAATGAATGAGATGTCTGGAACCACTTGGTTTATTTTTATTCCTCTTCTATATGAAATTTTAGAAATAGCAAACACTGGACTGTAGTCTATGTCAGTGAATCTGAGTGGTGTGCTGGAGAATATTCACAGCATAGGCAAGATGAGTGCTTATGATTAGAGGTTGCCTTTTGTCATTGTGGCTGCATGAGTGATCTAGAGTCTATGCCTTTTTTTTTTTTTCATTTGTAGGAATTTTTTACTCATGTAAATTGTCTGCTGTTATTAGAGAAAAATTCGGAGATTTCTTGGTGGCCAGATAGCAAGCAGCAGGAGAGTCTTTGTGGTAGGATGAATGAATACAACCTTTACTTCACCTTGTTGTGAGTTGGGTTGGAGAGACTTTGACTAGTTTTGAGGGGGGGGGTTGTGGTTGTGGGGTTTTTTTTGTTTGTTTGTGGTATTTTCCCCTTTATTATAATGCTATGAACTGCAGGGGGATATAGTTTAAAAATAATCGAAGTTTATTAGGCAGTTTCTGATGTTGCTTCTTTCTTACTGCAATGATAGAGAGTTCCCTTAATGCAGATAACAACACATGTGATCTGCATTGCTTGTTCATTATCATTTGCACAGTATTTTAAAATTGAGAACAGTATTTTAAAAGCAATAACTGTACAAGGAATTTTGAATGATGCATGTTTGGGATTGACTCTCTACTCATATTTATTCTTTCTGTGTTTTCAAGGACAGATTTAGAATACGAAAAATCTTAATCTTTTAGAAATACCTTTTCCTTTTAATGTAGCCACAGGCCTCGCTTTCTTTGACCTCACTTTTTACTTTACTATTGCTGCTGCACAGTGCATTTGCTCTTTGTGAATAAAGCAAAGGAAGTCACTGGAACGGGTGATGAGAAGGGTCTCAGGATGGCATGAGATTATTTTGAACACTGGTCTGACTTTATAGTTACTCATATTCTGTGTCAGTATATCTTAAATCAGAAAATAGAACATATCAAGGCTAAAGTGCATGTCTAGCATTAGAGAATTCTGGGATTTAAAGTATTTGTGCTTTGCCACATAAGGATGTTCTAAGTTCCGTAACGTTAAAGGGGGAAGTTGGACAGTACAGAGTCAAATTCAAGGAAGCAACATGCTGAGCAGTAAAGTACACCTTAAAGTCAGTGCAGAGCACTGATATTTCTGTGTGTTGAAGAGAAGAATATGAAAAAGAGGCGAGTGGAACAGGAAAGAAGGAAAATGAAGAAGGTTCTGAAGTTTTTCTCCCCTTGTTGCATAAGTGTCAACTCAAAGACTTGCAGTTTGTTGTCAAAGGTTAGTGTCTTTCTCACATATTTTGGTAATGTGCTCAAGGAGTGGACTTTGCTTGCAAGGCAGAAGCAGTGTAAATAACCTTTCCTGAGTGGGGCTAGGGCACAGTTTAACTTGCTTTGGCGGCATCTGCCCAGAGTTCCCAGACTCAGGTGTTCTAGGGCAGTAGCTTGGGTGTCACACCACTGGTGCTGGATTCAGCTGTGGAGCAGTCAGTGGTCTAATCCCAGGGTGCAGAGGGCAAGGGACAGCTGTACAGGGGTGGGGGGACAGAAAGATCAGAGGAAAGAGGAGAAAAAGTCATGTTGAGGTGCTGCTAGAAAATGACTGGTATTCCTATGTAAACTGCTCCATGGCAGACTGCATTTCTATTCCTCCTCTGCCTCCTTGCCTTTGAGTCCTACCTCTCACTTTAGAGGGTGGCTGGACATTTGTCCATTAAGTATTTCATAGCATGAGTGTTTGCAAGCAGGTTGTAAATTTGAATCACAGAATTGTTAGGGCTGGAAGGGCCCTCTGTAGGTCATCCAGTCCAAGCCCAACCTCCTGAGGAACCTAACCTCATCCTGCAGGCTGGGGTAGCTAAGTGAGGCTTGGCTTGGGCACTTCTGCTCTCTGCTGCTGAATCCAGACCACTCTGCCGAGAGTTTTGAAAGGTGAGAGGGAGAGCAGAGAGTAATTCCTTCTGTGACCTGCTTCAATGAATGTTTATTTTTCATCAAGATGTTTTTGCCTGAGAATATTGACAAGGAGGATGCAGGCCTTAGGACCCATTTCTCTTTTTACTGAGCAACAGAGACATGTATCTACATAGTAAGTAATATATAAAATAATGTAACTTTCAAATCCTTAAGCTGTAGCTAACATGAAAAAAGGGATTCACCTATAATAACCCTTTGTAGGATCCAACATAAGAGTGAAATTGATTTTAGTTTGGACATCAGAGTGTTACTGCCATTTTAAAGTAACTTGCTTTGAGAGTTTTTTAATTCTCATTTACTACCTGATATACAAAACAAAAATGGAGGAAAGAGACGTGTCTGATAATTCCAAATATGTTTTTCTCTCTCCTTTTCTTCTTCTTTTTTTTTTTAATTTTATTTTTCCCAAATGTGTATGCCATACCAGTGGATGACATTAGGAATGTTACCATTCTTTCACTTCCTGCTATTTTATAAACTTTTGAGTATTCATTCCCTACATTAGAGTTACACTAGGTAAGCTGCATTTCATAGGAAGTGCTCATTACTATCATTTTCCCAAAAAAAGTGTTTTTTTTTTCAAAAATACCACTTGTTAAATATCTAACAACATATAGATCCCAAGAGTTATGAACTGAGTATTTATATTGAGGCTTCTGAATAATAGTAATTAAATGCTGACAAACTGCATTCTCTAGAAAATGTTGGTTTCTGGTATTAATGGCATTTACTTAATACAGTGTGTGTTGCAGAACTTCAGAAACTCTTAACAAAAGAGGAAAAAAAATATCTGATTGTTCAGGCCACAGCTCATAGCAGCTCCTTTGACATTTTCTCTGAAGTTATTATGTAACTTGAGACAAGTATACATTTCATTTTTGCTAACCTCTTCACCAGCAATGTTAAACACCTGAAAAATCTGAGTGTGCACTGAGAGGCACAAGTTCTGTCCTTTTACAAGCTGACCAAGAACTGCTTTTTCATGCTTAAATTTTGATATGGCTTTTTTTTTTTTTTGGAAAGAGGACAGTCAGTGCTACACTCTCAAGGCTTGATTACATGTATGTAATCTGCTGCAGGAAGTTTTAGGCAAATAGGGCAGAGTAATTCTGCATACACTTTAAGACAATGCTAGAAGTATTTCCATTAGTATAATGCATTAGTTGGATAACCTGTGTTTTTTGTGTTCCCACTTAATCTTAGACGAACATTAAAAAACAAGTGAGGGAATAATTCATGGCATTGTATTTTTGTTGAATTAATTCCACTTTGTGTTCTAGAGAGAAAAGAAAAATACAGTGGTAGTGTACCCTTGTACCACTTAAACATCTATATTAACATAAAGGAAACTGTGAAATATTCAGTATTTCTGAAAGAGCTTCCCTTCACCGTCTGTCATTGAGTTAATGTACAGACAGATTTTCTTAGACTCAACTTTTACACTCTCATATTCAGAAATATGTTCTAGGGCTGTTTTTTTCCACCTCTCCCTTCAACATTGTTCGTTTTGAAGCATCTCCCACATGCCCTTGGTTTTAGTAAGTATGTGTGGTAGGGTGAAAGAGGCTGGTCTCATCTTCCTTTTAGGACATACACTATACCTACATAACATTAGGCCAAAGTTGATCACAGTTCTAAGCCAGCTTAATAAACCTACTTTTTGCTACTCATTCACCTTGATAAAATTCAATCCTTTAAATATAATAAAACCTCACTATGTACAATAGATCTTCCATGCAAAAGACTCAGCTATGTTGCTGTACTCATCTGCACCAGTATTTTGTTTTAAAATTTAACCATCTTTTTGAACAGGTTTTAGGAAACATAGTTAATGTTTCTTTAATACTTAGGCTTTGCAAAAGTTCAGCTTCTCCAAATGACAGAAAAATAACTTCATTTACACTATTGAAATGCACTAAATTGTAGCAGTCAGCTGCACTGCCAAGTTATAAAAGCATATGTGAAAAGGCTCTTTGGCTGTGTGGCCTCTAGCATGTAACACTGGGAAATGGATTTGTAACTCAATGAATTAAGACTTTTTGCCTAAAGACATAACTATTAGGCGTGCGTTTTGCCTGCCTGTGAGGGTACATATGCTATACCTGTCAATCCTCTGCTCCTTTCTTTAGTAATGACTGCAGTATACTACTTCAAGTTTGCCTTTTACATTTTTTTTCCAGTAGTTGTTAATTGTACAGTTTTATTTGCTTGCTTTTAATCTGCCAATCGCTTAAGTATTATTTATTTTATGTTTATATGTGCTATATACATAGTATATAATATAAGAATAAAAATTGATATTACTTAAGTGGAAATTTAAAAACAAACACACACACACATACACACATATATATGTAGTTATTTAAGTCTTTCATCCTTACATGTCCTGAAAAAATAAACCTACAAGAAAAACAGACATTTTTCTTTAAAACCCCCAAGAATTATAATAAAAAATAAGCCTTTTTTTTTTTTAATTGTGATGTGCTAGTTCCTGCTGCTTCTCATAGCTGTATAACTCTTCTAGATAAAAGATCCACATGGAATAGGCACTGGGACAGAGTATGTGGAGTTTCTAACACTGCAGGATGCATTGAATGGCTTAATAGCTTCTGGAGAATGCTTAAGGGCACTTTCAATAGTGCCATTAAAGAATTTTATGTTTAAAGCAAATTACACTCCACACATCAGATTTTAACCTTGAGTTATTCCTGCACTTTGAACGTAAGCATGTTTTGAAAGCCTGAAGCTGGACAGCAGAGTTTTGGGTTTTTTCTGGATCAAGTAAAAAGCATTGGTAAGGAAACCAATTGTGGAGGAATTATTTTCAGTAGATCATGAGAAAGTGTGAAAAGTAGCATAAAATGAAAGGGTGGGGAAGGAGAATGGATGATGCCACAACTGTCCTTAGTCCTAGTTCTTACTGCATGGTGAATGGAATTGGCAAAACAAGCCACTGAAATGGCTTCCTAGTGGATTTAACTCCTTGTCCTAAATCTGTTGAGGATGTTACATAAGTGAGGAAAATAGATAATTTATTTGCATATTTTTAGCAAAGTGGTTTTGACAATTAAGGCTGGAACTAAGTGCAGCTGAAATTAAATATTCATGTACATTTAATGGCTTGATCATTATTGTTACAGAGATGATTTAACCCTTGGGACTCCAGGTATCTCTGGCATTTCCATTACCAGCAAACTTCCACTGCAAAATATCTGAGTGACAGAGATAGCGTTTATTTGATAAACACATAAGTATCTGAAAGTCACTTCCTGGGCTTTTTAGATAGATGGAAACTTCTCTGCCCACTGAGATATAAAAATGCAAGCCTAAGTTCTTTTGCTTCCTTCCTCCCCCCTCAACAAAGGTACTGGTTTCCTGTGAAGCACTGCATAATGAATTCAGGTATTTTTCTGTGAATTACACTGGGCAGCACAACTAGGCTGTGTTGAGATACCTAAGAAACATTTAGTGAGGGAAAATGCATAACTCCAGTGGTCAAAGTGGAACATCATCCTCGTGAGCCATCTGGAAAGCCTGGCTTTTTATTCTGCTTATGATTAATATGATTGTATGTTTCCAAGTCATAGGCAAATTAGAAGGATTAACTTGAAAGCTTGCTAGGGAAAATTTAATGTGGTATACCTGTTAGTTTCTGCTTATAGCTACTGAATCACACCAGGAAACATTTATGGTTTGTTGGGGGGAAAAACCCACTAAAGTATTACCTGCCTATGCCAGCCTGGAGGTTTTGTGCTGCCAGTTATTCTTTCTTAAACCTGGGGGCTGACGTTATAACCTCATTGCCTCCACAAGCAGTTTCTCATCAACATGAGGGCTAGAACAGAACCAAGAACCGAAACAAATATTTGCTCCCAATAGCCACCACATTTCTTAGCAATTTTGGTCTACAAGCACATAAATCCAAACTGAAATACTTGTGCAGATATATGTACAAAAGTGGTATTTAAAGAAACTAACAGGTCTTGAGAAGAACAAACTTTTAATACTGTAGAGAGAAGAAAAGAGAATAATAAATTCACTGTGCTACTTTTCTGTCACAGAAATAATTGTACTTCTTTAAAGGACTCGTATGGTTTATCAAGGTGGTATTGCACGTGAAGCCCAAGCATGGATAACTCTAAACTATAAAAACCACAATCTGTGTTCGGGAAGACAGAATTCTGCAATTTTGAAGAGGAAAAGGGGAGAGAAGAGATGAGATTTTTAAAAGTTTGGGCCAGTGAAAATAAAAAAAAAGAACAGTTACTAAACTAGGAAGAAAAAGGAGGTTGTTCCTAAAGGCTATATATCCAAAAGTAGAAATGGTAGAGAATTGATAGAGAAAATGAGAACATAATCTTTAACCAGCAGCCAGCAAGAATAGTCCAGAAAATATATTAGGAGCAGAAGGAATCCTAATGATTTTTATTATAAATAGTAGTCTCTTAAGAAGGATGTGGAGGAGATACAAGGACTAGATAATGTATTTGTATTTGGGGAAGGAAGAAGCGCAGACAGCTAATGCAGTCACATTACGTAGTGCTGAAATCTTTTGTATTCTAAAAGGAACGGGATGCTAATGACTACGTAAGTAAAACCATACTGGTCTTGCTTAAAAATGCCCTAAGATGAGATAGAGGTTGGCCACACAGTTGTGGAGCCAGCATTACTCCCTCGCCTTCATTAGTGTGCCAGTGATGCTTTGCTCTGTGAATTCAGCCTAAGAAGATCTCATGGTCTCTGTCTGGAAAGGAGCAGACAGAAATCTCTCTCTCTCTCTTCTGCACACTCTGTGAGAGTTCATCCAGCTCCTCAACTCGCAGTCTGTATCTGAAAGAGCTCCCTCTAATTGGCGATTAGCTTGCATCTATCAATCTTATTGTTAGGAGGATTGACAGCCGAGACAGATGTCCAGGCTTATTCAATTAGAGCTCCAGTTGCATCCATTGCCAACCTTATGTCAGGTCAGTCCCTTCAAATGCAATTTGCAAAGCTTGAAGCAGGAGCCTTTTATGTACGTTTTCAAACCTGTTCTCTAAAAATATTTGCCATAATTTTCTGTTAATTTTTTCTGAGTGAGGTTGGAATCTAATTTTAACTTTGTCTTCATTTTGTTATGCGCTGGTCTAGAGCGTAGACTCATTATATTTTTATAGCATGAACTCTTTTAGTGTGCCAGACTAATGCTTCATGATTCAGTAGTCAATATCCATAGATGGCATTTCCAAAAGTATTATTAGCTACTGCAGGTAAACAATTCCTTTTATTTATTTTTA
This sequence comes from Campylorhamphus procurvoides, assembly GCA_013396655.1. NCBI lineage: Eukaryota > Metazoa > Chordata > Aves > Passeriformes > Dendrocolaptidae > Campylorhamphus > Campylorhamphus procurvoides. Next base: position 1,924,871 of record WBMV01002155.1, on the reverse strand, counting down.
AATTCACATCTTTTATGTGAATCCCACAAAAGAGATTAGTTTCTCATTGAAATAAATGAGTCTCTAGCCAGATAAAATCTACTTGCAGTGTGACTATTAAGGTGCTGAATAAATGCCTTTTGTATAGCAGAAGGATTTCATTAACAAGTCAGAAAGGGCATTTTGACTTGTTTCCAACTTGGTGCAAGTATTTTTCATTCTTACTGATCAACACAAAGACAAGCAAGAGATTTTGCTTTATAATGTTTCAGAAAGCCAGAACAAAAAGGAGAGTGTGTGATGCATGTATTTCTTTTTCTATTGCACTGGAGGTGGAGGAGTGAGGGGCGGGAGGGATGAAGCTAGTTCGGTTTTGTCTCCTGGAAAAAAACTGAATTATTTCAAAAGCACCGGAATTCTTATGCAAAGATTTTGTTACAAGTGCCCTTATGAGCAATCTATTGATGTCATTAGCCCTCTTTTTGAGCTGGAAGGAACCTGTACCTCAAAAGAAGCTGGAAAGGATTAAAAATGCTAGCAAAAAAAAAGTAGAGATGAGAACATCAATGATTCTTCTGTCTTTGTAGTATGCTGGAGTGCTACAACTGAGAAAGTAAAAGATGCAGCATAACATTTCGTAACTCTGAGGGAAGTGATCTAACTGGTAACTGAACAAAGAACAGACATTCAGTCAAAAGTCAGTCTGAATGACTTCCCATCACCATTTTATTTTTTGTTTCTTGTGTTCATTGTAGCACCATCACATATTTTCATTCAGTCTTTTTGCCCGTCTTTCCTACTGTCCTTTTTCCTTTGAATGAGTTGCATGTATGCAGAGTCTGTACAGGTAAAATATTTGAATGGTTTGGGTCCCTAAAGACGGAAAAAGAAGTTGAGAGAGAGCTTAATTTCATTTTCATACTTATACAAAATAGTTCAGTTGTATTTTTTTCTAGTGTATCATCTGTAAACTAGTTACTGGCATGCCTGTGTTGGATAATTGAAATGCTCAGCATAAAATCATCTGCACAATATGTTTGCAGATATTTCATTTGGCTATATCACATTTCCTTGAAAATCCAGTTTCAGTTTTGTGTTGAAGGTGCAGTTTGAGTTTATGGGTATTCCTGCTTTTTCTTTTATGTGATCCAAATACGCTATTTCTGGAGACTCATTTTTCCTTAGACTGAACTGGTGCTCTAATTGGTTTCATAGCTCATCTCTAGCAGCATCTTTCAAAACTACTACTATGGTTGTTATCCTAAAATATTGCATGCTGGACTTTAATCAAACCAAATTTTAAAATTATTAAAAATTACAAAATGTGTAATGCCTTAGCCTATTTAACTTTTTAAGTTGTATAGGTAATAATGTTTGGAGAAGTTTAAAAAAAAAAATCCCTTCCCTGGTGATACAAAGGAATTTTTTCTCATGAGAAGCACTTTTTTTTTTCTTTGTTCTTCACTTTCCAAAGAACCTTGAAAATTTATAGGCTGAACAAGCAGGGCATACTTACTGACAGTGTTCAGGGTCAGAATTTGAAAACTTGCTTTTTTATAGTATCCCAGGAGTTTATGTAGAAGTTTTATGTCTTCCTTTATTCCAGGGCACAGAAAGTCTTCTGGGTTTTCTGTAACATAACAGCATCAGATTTTTGTCATTTTTTATCCTTGCTTATAACCAAAGCCTCAAAACCAAAGGAGGGTTTTTTGCATTAGTTTTATGAAATATCATGGCTCGGTTTACCTGGTTATTTTGTGTATGTGTGGTGTTGTGTTGCTGCTTACCTGATATCCTAGGGTTATTCTTTTACATGTGGTATTCACTATATTCATGGGCATTGTTTACGACAGGCAACAAATGGCTAGGCCAGTGAAAACATTAGAAAAGCTCGTTGGCATTTGAATAGGTCCACTTGGGCAGTATAGTGGATATACTAAAGAAGCTGGCCTAGCAAGACAGCAGCTTTGCCAAGTGGGCCAGGGACCAGCCGAGGCATCATGTAGCATTTTGACAAAAGGCATTCTGACAAAACTGATCGCCAAGTTATTTGACAGGGACTGGACACTGACAATTTGGGGAGGGCAGAATCCTGGGCACAAATAGAGGTGCCAAGAGAGCCTCCTGGCTTAGAAGAGCAGCCAGGATCTGTACCAGGATGAGGAGTGCAAGCATGCTTAGCCATTTTGACCACATATTGCACTGCAACAAGGGTAATGAGTGACACCAAGGAAACTCTTAGAGGTGTGATAGTGTTTGACAGCCTCTGAATAGGAGGGCTACAGTAAGTACAACTGAAATAAGAAACTCTGAAAATCAGTCTCTTTTACTTCAGCAGAGGCTTAGAAAAGTTTAACTACAAACCCAGAGCTCTGATTTATGGTGCTAGGGTAGCTGCAGTTTGTGAATAAATAAACAAAGTCCAGAATAACTATTGCCGTTCTTGCTGTTCCTTTTTTTTTTTCTTCTTTCCCCTCGTTTTTCCCTCTGATACTGCGAGAAACTGAAAACTCAATTTTTTGTGGACTCCTTTCCGCAGAGTTTCATCCTAGAGGACTTTCTAGAAAACCTAGTGTCAGAGACTGCATCTGATCTCTTTTCACACTGAGGAAGCTTAGCAATAACTGGATCCTGTCTGGGATATAGGCGTAGCAGCACAGTCAGATTTGATCACGGAAAAGCTTTACTAGAACTAATGTTAGGCAGAAGCAGAATTAAGCTGCTTGTTTCAGCTCTGGAACAGAGTGTTTGGAAATGCAAGATTTGTCAATTCCCAACCTGAGCTGAGTCACTTATTTTATCCAGTTTCACTCAGGGCATTCTAACCTCAAAAGGTTTATTGGCATAACACAGCAGCATGTTAATGCAGCCAGACTGCTTCCAGAACAGGACAAATAATTTCCAGCAGCACTGTATAGACTTGCTATTCTGGGACCTCTGTCTTGATCTTCCTTCCGTGCTCTAATTACATAGCCACTAATTCGGCTAGATCCCTCATTCCGAGAAGGGCTGTGTCATGCCACTAATTTAATAATGTACACTGCCTCCTTATACTGTTTAATGTGCTTTGGTCAGCACTTGAAAATTTAAGTAACTGAAATGAGTCGTAACTAGAAACCCTTTTAAATGGTTTGGGGTTTGTTTGCGTTGGGGCTGGAGAGGAGAATATGAGGTGCCAATCAGAGTGCCTTTTAACAAACTAGAACTGCAGGTGGCCACTCTGTTGATATGCAGTTGACAAATATAAGGATTTAGGAATCAGCTTTAAGCCCTGTATTTTGTCTTTCTCTGCCTCACTTTTTTGTCAATTATAAATAAGAACACAATGACGCAATTCACTGGAGTATTGATGCCAAATGCAGTGATGCTTTTCAGTGACAGTGACAAGTGGCAAGGACAGTGAGGTGTATATATGTACGACTTTTGAACACTGTCTGCTCTTGTAGAACAAGAGGGCACTTTCATTACATGAACTTGTGTTATAGCTGACACTGTGTACAACTAAAATTCAAGAAGGTTCCAGTCACTGTTAAGTGAGTGGTTAATGGCCACATGGTAAAGATAACATTAATTTCTCTCAAAGAAATCATCAGCTTAGACCTCAAATATGTTTTTAATTCAAGTGAGGGAGAGTTACCTGTGCTTGAACTAAGGTGTGATTTCTTTTGTTAGCAAACTGAGGTTTTCTCTTTTTGTTCTTAAGGCTGTTTTAGAGTGCCTGCAATAGCTTGCCACCAATGAAATCTTTCTTTGAAAAACCACATGAATACTAGAGTGGAATTCTAAAGGATGGTGCCAAGGTCATTTTGTCTCCTATTACTGATATGGTTTTGCATTGCATATATGATAGTTTTCATAACTAAAAAGTAAAGCAAGAGGAAAGAACACATTTCACTTATGGTAAAAATCTGATTGGCTTGGACTGTAAGCTTCTGGGTTTCTGTGACTTAGCTGGGCTAGAGCCAAAGAAAGAGCTTGTTTTACATTTGTTTCTTCCTACTGTTCATAATGCCAGCTTCAAAGATCCTATGAATAGAACTGTGTGAATGGTAAAATGTTAATGGTAGGGTAGTAAAACAGGCTCATGCATCTGAAAATTGTTCACACCTTTTATAGTGGAGATTTCCTGATGTGAAAGATCACACAAGTTTGAAACAAAGATTTATGAGTGCATTGTATTTAAAAGGACAGTATTTTAAAGGGTGAAATGTAACTTCCCCTTATCAATGCAGTACCTCTTGAAACATGGAAATTCTTATTAAATTTTGGTCCATGAATTACAGAGAAATATAGAATAAAAAACTGCAGAGCTTCCTCTAGAGGTGGTTATGGATAAGGCCTTGAATCTCATTATGGTAATTTTCTTGTTAATAGATAATTTTCAGCAAGCTTGTGTTGTGAATATTTAGTAGAAATAGCAATCACTGTGGAATCTCTGTGGTGACTTCTGCTTTGGTCCTGAAGAAGGTACAGCCTCTGCTAGCCTTTTCTGGATAGCAAAGAAGTTTTGACTCCTTCAGATCTTTTTTTTGCTCTTTTGCAAGTCACTGCAAACCTACTTGTTCACTATATTGGTGCCCCGTCGACAGTGGTTGCTACCTCAGGCACTAAGCCCTGCATGACGACTTACATTGAGTTAGATGAGTATCCATGAGGTAAGATTGTGAACAGAATGCAAAGCTGCTTTTCAGATGAATTAGTTCCCTGGTATTCAGTGTGCAGCCTCGAAAGTGCCCATTTTGACGCAGACTAAGTGGTGTTATGGGGGCAAGAAGGAACAGAAACAGCAACTCCTTTTGAAGAGTTAATTGGGAAAACAGTGCTTCAGCAATCACACTAAAATGGTTGTTAGTGTAGTAATTAGTCTACTGTTAGCACTCCTTTTTTTTCTCTCTTCTTAAAAAGGGCTCTGAAAATGTTCTGTGGTCTGGCAATCTGGTAGGAGTGGTTATCCATGAATTCTTATTGTCTGCTGTCCAAACCACCTCCACAAATCTCTAAGGTGTTTTTGCTACTGCCTAGTTACTCAACAGTTCTAGTTATCCTCCTTCAATGCCTCCAGAAACCCAGCTCTTATTTTACCTTGGTATGTCCTGACCCTCTCAAATCCACAAATTATCTTTGCTTCTGCTCCCTTTTCTCATCTGCCTACTGGATTTCAGCCTTCCCTGAAACCTGCTCTTCATTATGCAAGTTCACAGTGTTCATTGCCTCAGCCTCTTACCTCAGCTAACAAGCTGGCATCCATTTACTCCTTAGACACCTGCAGCTTCCATTTGCCACATCCAGCACAGCTTGAAGCAGTTTGTTTTCCTATAAATTGGAGTTTATGGTAACATACAATGTATTTGCAAATGTTGCAGTATTTAAATAACAAACTTCCGTTCTCATAAATAACAAAAAAGCCCATAAGCAGTGGTAACAGTATGACTGTGTTTCTGCCGTCTTAATGACTTACATAGGTCCTTGTCCATAACTGAGGTCTCCTTAGGAAACCAGAAGCCCTTCCTAACTTAAATCTGGAGTCCTAGATCAGGCTCTACATTTTTAGACAGACTGCCAGACCACCCACCATCATCCATCCTAATCTTCCATTTCTTTTTATTGTGACAACTTCAAATTGCATTTTTCCTATTTTATTCTCAGAACTTATTTTGCTTTTAAACAATCTCTTTAACTAAAGTATTTCCAAATAAACAGATGGTGATCTTATTTTCTGTGCTGTGAAAGGACAGCAAGTCTCACTTTAGTAAGCAAAGTGAGACCCTTGTGGTATTCAGTGCATTTAGAAGGATAAATCAAGCATCAGAACAAAGAGACAGTCCCTTTTCCATTAAATACTAGAGCAGCAGCTATATGTTATTTCTATTAAATGCCAGAATTGCCACTTGATACAAAGAAAGAGTCAGTAAAGCCCCACCTTTTCCAGAAAAAATAAGTCTTTAATGAGAGTATTTGTATTCAAGAGCCATCATTACTCTTCAATTTAAGCTGAGAGTGGATTCAGATTTTCTATTGGGAAGAAATTGTTTACTTGTGGGCATGTTGAGGCACTGGGATGGGTTGTCTGGAGAAGTGGCAGATACCCCATTCCTGGAAGTGTTCAAGGTCAGGTTGGATGAAGCTCTGAGCAACCTGGTCCAGTGAAAGGTGTCCCTGCCCATGGCAGGGGTGTTGGAATGAGATGACCTTTAAGGTCCCTTCCAACCCAGGCCAATCTATGACTCTGTGATGATTTATGACTCTTCCATTTTCTGTGTTTGGAGCACAAATCATGAAATAACAATTTACTATTGGATAAAACAGCTTGTTGTATACAGTATCTTTACAGATGAGTGGTTATTTCTGGTATTTTCTTTATCTTAAATTGCAATTAAGAAAAAAGATCCTTTTAATTTTGAAATATGGCTCAATAAGAATGCCGTTTCTGAAAGTATATTCTATAAGAAGAAAGTCTAGAGAATGGAGATACTTGATCATTTTTTCCAATCAAATCACTAATATGTTTATTCATACTAAACAAAAAAAACCACAAACAAACACTATGTTGCAGGGTTTCTTTCTGTTCTTGTTAACTACCATTGTATAGCTTAAAATTATATACTTTGTAATAACTAGGGCATGGTCTTGTTTTTATTCTTGCTTTCTTCTGATGAATCATAACTCAAAGATGAGAAGACCTAATGATCTTCTTGCTTTCATACATATATACTGATAGATGAAAGCCTAAGACGTATATTTCATTTCTTGTATTTTCTCAGAATACATTTTAGATGTCACAGCAAGGGCAGTTTAATAAGTAAAATGCAGTTCTCAAGTCTGCAAGATTTTAAAAAAAAAAAAGAAAAAATAAGAGAAGGCCTTTGTTTTTAAAGAATTATTTAAAACCAGTTTAAAATTAAGCATTAGCTTCTCTGATGGTGAATGAGAAGTTAAATAACTGCAGATGATCAAAATACTAATTTATTTGCACACTTACATGTGATGTCATAAATATTCCATGCCGCCACCAGCACATTCAATAACAGCAGTACTTGTTACTCTTGAAATAGCTGCTGCTTCTTTCTTCAAGGTGAGATTTAGGAGCCGTGTGAGTATGAGGTCAGAACAACAAAGAATGTGCTTTCTATCCCAGAAGATGAGTTTGTGTCAGTGTGAAGTAAGTGAGATTTTGTCTTTATTTTCAATAAAGATCTTGAAAGGGAAATTTTGCAAAATTATGGCTCCTGAGTGTACTGGTTCTGACTACTCTAGCAGTATCTGATGAGCACTGTAGCAATTACTTGACATGATATTAAATTCAAATTTATTCTCAATGGCTTATTTCCTTCCTGTTTGCAAATCTTTTATTTTTATATATGTTTTTTTTTGTTTTAATCCAAGACCATTGGAAGGAAACAGATGCATTTTAGTATAAACATCAGATTTTTGTGCTTGTGTGTCCAGACCTTATTCCTGAGTTTGGCTCTTCTGCTGAACTTGGCCAGTGAAAAATATATGGTGTGTTTTATTAATGGTCAGAACTATTTATCCAGGCCCAAGCTTTTTGTGCATTTCTGGTTTTATAGTAAAATTAGTCTACAGTTCTCTGGTGGCCCTTTACCTGAGAATCTGCAGAATAACTCCTCTGATTATCTATCTATCTGTCTGTCTGTCTATCTACCTATCTATCTCCATGGTTATGGACTCTATAGATTGCTATAAACTGCTTCCAGTATTGGCTAAATAATTCCTCTACTTCTAAATGTTTAGGTCAAGTGTCCATTGACAACTTAAGGGAATAAGAATATATGAAGATATAAAATACCTTAGAGTTTTATTTCATGATCATCTGTATTGCATTAATTGCTCAACCAAACTGGATCACAAGTTGTCTTTTATGTCTGACAGCTGAGACAAAATTTATCTCCATGTATATACTGCAGCGCTGCAGTCAAAATTAGCACATGAAGTCACCACTGTGCTACTGCCTGTATTTTGCTGTTCTTTTAATTCATTTTAACAAACACTTATGAAAGCATATGTCACATAACACTTCATGCAAAGGCTGGCAATAACAGAATGGCAACATAATCACCCCTTTATAATGTTGGGTGTATCTGGTGGCCCCAGGAGAAACGTAACCATTTAATTTGCTTAATGTATTCTTCTGACACAAAGATCCACAGGAGTTCTGCTAAAGAAGCTTAGCAATGGTAAAAGGTGGTAAAATATCATGGAAAATGAACTCAACACTCTTGGGGTTCTGAAGCTTTTGTCATCTAGAAATATGATGGTATTTACTGTAACATTTCGTTTCTTTGCCCATCATTTACCATTTCTGGGACAAAACTGAAGTAATTGTAAATTACTGATACAATCGAGTTGATTTGTCAACCAGGAGAACTGCTGGAAGAGTTATATTTAGTTGTGTGTATATGCACCTTAGAAAAGAGGTGTTGTATGAACATTGCCAATAGGAGGCAGAAAATTTAGTTCATAAAGTAGAAATTTGAGTACAAGTATCTTATCTTATGCTGCTTTATATATACAGACATATATCCACATATACAGGCATATATATACAGGCATATATCCACAGCATTGCTTAGTAAATGCATTATGTATAGAAATAGGGAGAAAATAGACTATTTTAATGTATCACTGTTTTTTTTTATGAAATGTATTGATACATTAATAGTTCATAAAACTGTATTTCTCAGAGGAAAGTATTTTGAATTATTTTTGCTGTCTTCTGACTCTACCAACTGAGTTATAGTTTTGAATATATAATAAATTATCTTGTACTTATTTTGTTGAATATGGAAATATAATTTATAATCTTCTGCCAATTAGCTTTTCTCCTTAGTAATATTTCTGAAGCATTCATTGCTGTTGTAAAATTCTATTAAGATAAGAAAATACAGACTGTTAGACTTCTTTGCTTAATTTTGCTTGAGACTATCACACAGTGTTTCTCCCAGTAAGCTGGGAAGAGAGAGAATGTAATTTGTACTTTCGAATTCTTTTGATTTGAACTGATTGGTATATTCTTTCAGAAAAGCTGAGTAAGTTTTATTACAGTACAAACATGACCTTCAGGAAAAGGTTAAAGATAACTTTTAAAAACTATTTTCCCAGCCACTCAAAAAGAAAGAGTTAGGAAATGACTGGGCTCAGCTCCTCAGGTAAGTAGCCCTCATTAATTGTCTGTTTCTGACATGCTCCTTGTTATCAGACAATTGACGATTGCTGATATTAAATCAGAAACAAGCATACACAATCAGCTAATGAAACTGAAATGTCAGAAATAAGATGTTGCTAGTTGGCTTTTATAGCTAATGAGGAGATTTCTGTAGTCACACTGGTAGTTGCAAGTGGTTTAATGGGATTCTTCATGGGGTTTATAGTTATAAGATCATGTGGTTTAATTATTTCTAGCATCTTAATATGATCTTCATTCTTTTCACCTTTCACATGAGGAGACTGATTACTTTTCTCCGAGGATCTACTATGATAGGCAAAATGTCAGAAATAATTAAAACTAATGATGGCCACACACAGAAATGTTGAGCAGAAATTCAGTCTATCTGGTATCAGGTATTCCCCCTGGAAATCTGAAATGAAATGCTACCCAGCTGAATTTTGACGCCTTCTCATCGGCCTTATGGTTTTATCAGTTTGATAGTGTTGTGCTTCTTTGGCACCCTGATTTATCAGCTTAGGGGAAAGAGGTCAAACATTTTATGGCCTTGCATTGCTTAGGCTGTCTTTATGACTCCCTGGATGGAATGATTGTTCTGTGATAGAAGTGCCTCCAGTTTAAAATCCAGCATCCTGAAATTTGTTGTCATGGTCCCCAGGTCCCTTTGGCAATAAGAACTATGCTTTTCTGTGCTGTAACATTGATATGGCTTCTATATCAAAAATTAATGTTATTTTAAAACATAAACTGGGATTCTTTGCAATTCTGACTCATTGTATGTACTCCTTCAGTTTTGCCTTCATTGCAGTCTTGGCAGATTATCATAACAGCCATATGAGTAATAAGGATTTTCCTAGTGCTAAATAGTTACAGCATAGCACACACCAGATTTTCTATTCAGAATATGAAGAAATTAGAAAAAGATATTGTCTTCAAGTGGAATATGAGCACTGAGCTCTTCTTTTAGTCTTCTGAAACCTTTCCCTGAAATTACTGAATCTGTTTCTTAGACCTGCTTGTAGCTCAGGCAAGTTGCGGCTGGTAAGGACAACTAGATTAATAAAACCAAAACAATAAAATAACCCCACCCCTCTGAACTGAAAATGAGAGGCTTTGCCACTTTTAGATGGATATGGTGGGCAAGGGCCATTTACACACATTTAGGGGCTGCTTTCATTTGCCCTTCTGAACCTTTTCCTCAGCTGGTGAGCGGCCCCAAGGAGGGATGTACGCCACTGCATTTGGTCAGGGGATAGGAAAGAGCTATGATTTACAGCCAAGGTTTTTAGAACATCTACTTGTCTGGCACATCTGTTTGCTTTAAGGCCGGTGAGGGGAAGCAGTGATCCAGCAGTGGAGCTTGTGGTGGGAGAACATGGGTAGTGGGAGGGGAAAACTTAGCATGAAGTAGGACAGTGAGACAGTCACAGCAGTGTTCTTAAGTAATCTGTACATTTTTCAAAGGGAAGGAGTGGTGAAGATAATTGTGAAGAGCATCTAATCACACTGGCTGCTGGTGCAGGTCTGTCTCAGGTTGGTGTTCCTCAAGCTGAGAACCGAGAGGTTCATTCTTCAAAGGAAATTAAACTGAATGAGGTGGAATATATGGCCAAAAATAAAAAGTTCTCCTGATAATCTGAGGTAAAAAGTGTGTTCCTCAAATTTTAAGTCCTGGATGGTGGAGTTAGATTGATTTGGAATGAATGTTAGCAATATGAGCCATATTTTTCAATGTGTAGTCGTTTCAGGATCTTCACTGGAAATTCTGTTCTTGTAACTTTTTAGCTAATGTGAAAAGTGTAGGAAGAAGAACTAAGCATGATACTACTTAAATATTGGTTTTGAACATAATGTTTACTTTAGCTCCCGAATCTCCCTTCTCAGGGACCAAACCGTAGAAACTCTAAATCCAAGTGTGAAATGGTTACAAATGTTCTTAATTCCAAATGCATAAAAATCTTTGAGTGCATGGGTCTATTTCTGTATTTTTAAAATTCATTCTGTCTCTTCCGTATGAGACAAATGCAAACAACGCTTGCAAGCTGGTATTTTGTAGACTGAAATATTAACTGATTTGGCTTCTTGGATACTTAGACTTCTTATTTGTAAAATATGTCAGTTTTATCAAAGACTATTAATGGAAGAGAAGAAAGCATGAAGAATGGTCCTTTCTTCACCTAGAGCTATCAGGGTTCCTTCTCTTTTCCACAGTATTAGGAATGGTCCTCATTTATCTTCTTGTGGTGAATCCTCATCTTTCACACTCGATGAAACCTTGCTTCAGGATGAATCTCATGTCATTCTGCTTCGCCTTTCATAAATGAAATCTTAATAAACCAAGTGCACACAGATTGCATGGCATTGCTAGCAATCTACCATGTGTATCTACTGGTGGGTTTTACTGATGTTACTTTTAATTTTGCTTATCAGATCTAACTTTTCTCCCTACCTTTTTGACAGCTGTGACTAAAGTGGAAATTGATTCCAGCTTTTAAGATCACTTTGTCATTAGGCTTGCATTGCTATATTGAAAAGCCACTGATAAAAGTGGCTGATGGACGAGGTGCAAGGATTAAAACTATGCCCCATTTGTGTTTGTATGTGAGGCAATAGATCTGCAAGACTGAGTTTATTTTCTCCTTGCTATTGTTAATGCTGTTCTGGAAGGTGAAAATAGAACCTGCCTCTTTCCCAGTATTTTTTTTCTTCAGTACATTTCCATTTGTGAGATTGTTCACTAGTACTAAAACTTCATGCCCTACTTTTTTTTTGTGACAAAAAGCAGATTTTTTTTTTGAAAGAGAATATTTATATCCACAGAACACCATAAGAGAAATTTAAGAAAAAAATAGAGGAAGAGTACATGAAATTTTGCACCCAATATGCAGGTGAAGTACCAAGTCTTAAAAAAAATAAAAAATAAAAAATTGTTCAGCTTTGACTAGAGAATATACTAAAACATTAAGCATTACTGACAGCCTAAATAACAACTCCCACTTTCACCCACACACAACTCTGAGCCAGTGCTGGTTTATTCTTCTTCCCTTTGGAAACCTAAAATCTAGCTTACTTTGCCTTCAAGTAAATGTTTTGCCACTGCAGTGCTGAAGAATAGATTGTGGGATGTGGTTGACTTCAGACCTTGAAAAGAAAACAAAATTGCTCAATTAGACTCTCTAGAAGATGTTCATTTGTTGCAGTGAATTACACTGGTCACTAGCTACCATTAGGAAAGGAAAAGGGAAGGAACAAGGGATCACACGTTCTGAACAGGTCCGATTAAACCAGACAGAAAGGTTCATGGTGTCATAAACATTGTAGAAAGTGAAAAAAGACTTTGATAGGTGATAACTTAATTATCTGCCACTATCAGTTTGGAAGGGCTTTTAAACATGTCCAAAGTGTCTACCAAAATTTCCAGCAGGAGTGACAGCAGATTTTTAAGTAAGGATAAAAATGCAGCAGTCTTCCTGGAATAAGAGTCTGACAGCCTATGATGAATTACCTTATTATAGTTGTTCGCATGACAAATGTACTTGATCAGGGTTTCTTCTTGGGAATAGTTGAGCTTATCCAGAGGCAAAAGTTGAAAGGAAATGAAAGCTAACTAGTAATCCTAAGTGGAATACATCAGAATTTCTAGCAAGAGAAGCTGAGAAACCTAATCAATTATTGTATATGTCAATAACAAAACAATTCTCATGTCCCCCATAGTGTTCGTTCCTCCTTTATCTGTTTAGTCTTATAGATAGAAATTTCACATACACATGCTTTTATAATTGACTCAGAAATCTACTTAAAGCAAAATGCTTTATAAAGAGCAAGATTAAGCCTTTTTCTATGCTGCAGGAGTAGTCACAGCACTAACTCGGAGTACCTACCTTGGAGCACAGAGACTGACAGGGAAATTAAGATGGTGCACATCTGCTTGTTGACAAATTACAGCTGACTGCTGCCCAGCTCCAGTGAGTTTGCAGCCTTGACAGCCCTGGGTGTGGAGCCAGCCTGTGGCTCTGTACGGGGTGCAGGTGCCCAGGGGCTGGCAGGGGCTGCTGGTGCCCTCTGTGCGGAGCAGCCGGAGCTGCCCCGTGCTGGACACAGATGGTTCCAGAGGGGCCCAGGGCACAGCTGTGCCCAGAGTCATGATGGTGGTACCTGGGCAAGGGAGGCAGAACTGCCTGGGATGAGGGGAAAAGTGTGGGAAACAGCCCTGAGAGGGCAAGGAGCTGATCTGGTGATGGAGCAGAGATAGCCCTGCACACACTGTAGAGGATCTCACGCTGGAGCAGGGGAATTTGAGATTGCCATTCTCACCTTATTCTCTTTGCCTTGTCCTGTTTCCAGAGTGGAGTGACAGCAGCTCACTCAGAGGGTGTCAGGCAGCAAGTCAAGGCCACCCCACCACAACTTCTCTGTGATTTTTATTTTGTCTGGATATAACATCTCAATCTAGGCCTGTATCTAGCACAGATATTTTCTCTTATAATAAGCATTAAAATATGTAACATATAATAATATTCAGACTTTGTAGCTGCCATTTATTAAAGTAACTTATTTCAGTTTTGTAAAACAGTATAAGAGACACATGATAATTATCACTGGTATAATTTCTGCATAATTTCAAAAGATACTCATGCTATAGGACCTAATATTTACCAGAATATCAGAGCCCTCCTAACCTGTACTTTTCTGATGTGCTTACCTTACAATTTAAGCATGAAAGTAATGGAAATCCTACTCCAGAATCGAGAGTTAACAAAAAGATCAGTGATATCTGTTAAGGTGTAAATCAGGTTGTTACCCCAAATTGCATTTGAGAGTCTGACCCTTGTGGCTTTGAGAGACAAGGCTACAAGCCTGTCTGTTAGGACATAAAATCTGTGTGATAGAACAAGAGAGAAATTCAGATGGAGATAAATCTCAATATATCAGACAAATTAGGTGTTTTAGTTTGACCCCACTTTTTTTTTTAAAGTTGATATATGCATTTAAAAAACTCCCAACTAATTTTTTTTTGTTTGTCTTGTTTAGTCTTTAAGCAAAGACTATGTGATTCTGATAACTCCTAACACTTCTTACAAGACTGTGGCATAGTAAGTTGATTAATATGCTAGTGATGTATTGCTCTAAGTAATGGGAGGAAACTGAAGGAAAACTCTAGGTACAAACCATTTTTTGTGATGCATGTATCTATGCAGTTTGTTTTTTTCTTAATACATTTTTACTCTTCCTCTGATTTAGTCATTGGTGGTGGTTTTCCGGTCAGTAGTGTGAATTAGGGACATTTCCCTATGTTTCTAGTTATATATAATTATTAGTTTGTCTCAAGGCATGATTTGAAAATCAACCATGCATGCAAAAAAAGCTGGCGCTGTTGTTTATCTTGGCTTTAGAGGACAGATAAGTACGTCTGCATCCAAGCTTTCAAAACTCGTCAGAAAATCATTTTCTAAAGAAGAATTACTTCTGTAAATGCTTACATTTAAATTGTGGAAAAGACTTGCTTATTGCATGTGCTTTATAAAACTGAGTACATGAAGTGCTCAGCAAACTTTAATGACCTTGATCACATTAAAATAAATATAGTTAATGGAATATATAGTCAGCTATTTTGAGACTAACACTGCTGATATAACAGAATTTATCTCATAATTTTCTTTGAATTGTTCTAATGTTTCTATGATTTAGAGAACAGGAGTGGGACTGTGTTTGGGTCAAAAGACATATTTTATTATCGCCATAAGTATCTGTCCAGACCTTGTATGGATATAATGCCTCTGAGAAAATTAGCACCTAGATGGGTTTGCTGGAAATTCTCTAGCTCAAGTTCAGTAGTTCTTGTGTTCGAAGTGCAGTGTATGTAGGCACATCAACTAGGACATGCTAAGGGCAACATGATTAATACACTTCACAGATACTTTTCAGAAAGGGATAAGCTGTATTTTTTACTAATCTGGTTTGGTTACTGGAAGAATCTCTCTGCAACAATAAGGAACTCTGTGGGGATATGAGTAGAAAGTGTTTACTAAAGCAGATGCACAGTGATGATGCAAACCACCCTTTTGTTTGTGTTTTGTCTTCACTGTAGGGAGATCCGTGGAGTAGGTTCACCCTGGCAATGGCAATGCAGCTGCAGAAGTAGGGCTGCATGGTCCTCCTGGCCTGTGCAAATTTACAATGCACCCTAGATAAACATTGTGCTCTATCTTTCTGGGAAAAAAAAATAAAGGCAAAGAGCAAAGTGTATTTGTTTCTAGAGGACTCAAGACTGATCAGCACTCTTCTGTATAAATATACTCCTAAAGGCTTATTGATCATCTTCTTTAAACTTACCCAACACATTTCATCTTACTGCTTTTGCTTCGACTGCAGTTGACTTTGTGAAGGGTGTTCTCACAGTCTTTTTTTGGTGAAGTTACAGCATTTCTGTACTGAGAACTTACATATTCATAACAATGAAAAAAATCTGTCTGAAAATAAAAGGATTCTGTAGTTTCTATATTGATCTTTAATTTGTGTTCTTGTTTGATCAGACTGTATCGCAAGCAAAGTTTAAAGTGGAAAACTGTCTTGAAAGGTTCAGAAGGCAGGTGGGGGTTCTTTGAAGTACCTGAGGATGAAGCTGCTGGACCTGAGAGAAAAAACTTTATCCTGTTTAGGATTTATTTCATAGTTTGTTAGGGTTCATATGTTATTTGGGTTGATGAATTCTATTAGATAGTATAAAGAAACAAAAAAATTGTTATTTTTCTGCAAATCTCCCTTTTTTACAAGTTTTCCCTTGAAGACTTCTATAATTTATACATTTGCTCGTTATCTCAGTTCTTGAATATTTTACTGCCTCTTTAGGAGTTTTAATTAATGTCTTTCTTTATAAAATAACCATATTTAAAATCCTGGTAAAGAACAAATGCATACATCTAGAAGTCAACTAAAATGGTAAGAATTTGAGATTTTATTTTTTTTGAATGAAGTTTTTCGTTCTTGTGCAGAATTATCTATTTTATGTTTATTTCAGATATTTATCTTATTGCTGTGCTTTTCATAGATTCAGTCATATGGCGCTTCTGTCAGAATTTAGACAAAGCAGTTAAGCAGAAAAGAGTGAGTAAAACTGCAAATTAATTGAATGGATAGACTTGGGTCTAATGCTTCTTTAGCTGTCATTTGCTTGTTTTGTTCTGCTAAATTTAGCTGCTTTTCAGCTCATAAACTTCGAAGTCAACTCAAAGTCAAGCTCAAGGAGAATTTGTATGATACAAGCAGGCCTGATTAGCCTGAGAGCTGTGAGCAAGTCTGGTATCTGTGCAGTCTACATAACTGTGGTGAAAGTGTGAATATTTACTTTTTTTGTATTCTGGCTTTGACCTCAAAGGATTAGCCTATACTAAGAAATGAACAAGGAGGTTGCCAAGATTGAATATTTAAAAAACTACTAGTTTAAAGATTTTAAATAAGCCTTTTGTCTTAAGAGATGGTAATTTAGTAGTTTGACTGATCAGCAGTGATCCCAACTAAAAATAATGGGGGTTTTGTTACTGTGGATTGTTTTGTAATGGATTTTCCAAAGTGGGTTTTAAGAACAATGTATTTGTTTATTCAAGGCTGCTAATTTATCCTGTGCCATGCCATAAGGACTGCTGTTAATTGCTGGCTGGTCAGATACGTGTTGAACTTGGCTTATTCCTGGATCATTGATCATAAAACCTTTAACTTCCAATTTACACCTCAGTTGTAAGGCTCTGATCTCTTTAAATCCCATGGAAGTGAATTTTAACCCTTTAAAAAAACTCCAGCGGTGCTTTTTCCTTATGTCATTTCCAGATTCTTCAGTCTGTGTTACACAGAATTCTACCTTGGTCTAGTTTATTTTGTTCCCTTTGTCTTTGTCAAATCAGACCATGTCACTGCCATTTTGCTATCCCACACTAAAGCACTTTCTTTACTAATTATTACATCGAAATTGCTTGTTGCTCACCAACATCTGCTGCTCAGTTTCACAGCTGAAAATGCAGGGTATAATACTCTATTTTTTTCCTTTCTATAAAATATGTCCTGGCTACTAAGACTTACAGGTGGTGTTTTGGTATTTCAGATGGAAGCAATAAATCCCCATATACACTCCTAGAATCTTATTTCTCTATTCCAAACACCATTTTAAACTTTCTCTCACACAACATGAAAGAGACTGTACGGATGGCTGCAGTTTTGACAGTCATTAATAGAAACGGAATAATACACATAAATCCTAAGATAAACACATTTCTGATTGTGCAGCTTGATAAGAGGAGTAGAAAAGAAAGGGTGGAAGGATGTAACAGAAAGGATCTGTCTCTGGAGCTCCTTTTGTTTGTCTTAGACCACTGAATAGCGAAGATGGGCAGAACTATGACAACACTTGCAGTAGCAGGACTTCCATGTGGCAAAGCCTTCCTTCTCAAAGCCTGCTCAGCTTCCCTGGATGGAAGCCCCAGTTTTCATCTTGAAATATTTTCAGATTATAGCACTTTTGCATCCTTCTTCAAGATATTTAGCAGCCTCTAAATAAAACAAATTGACATTTAAAATCTAAATATTTTGTTGTTTAAAAAAAAAAACCAAAAACCTAATAGTTTATATTCTTTCCAGAATATCCTATAATTCTTGAAGTTTAATAAAACCCATTTTGGAAGTTGTGTGGATGAAGCCAAGCAGCTTTCTCTAGAATAAAATCAGAGAAACAAGCACAAGAAACCATTTACCATTGTTGTTACCAAAATGTTTCCTCTTTTTTTCCTCTCCCCCTCCAAGACCATCACTCATCCCAAATGAGTAACAATTATCAAGGAAAATCTAAGCTAACTTAGTTACTAAAAAATTATGAACTCAGCGAAGGTAGCAGGAAAAAAAGAAATGTTCTAAAGAAAGCTCTGTTCCACAGGTTTCAATAACAGGGGATTAAAAAAGAGTTAGCCTTCCTGTCCCATAGCCATTCACTGAGAAATCAGGTTGCCTAGTGGATAGGCAGAACTAGGTTAAAGGAAAGGTTGGGATCCTCTGCCAGACTAGCAAAGCTAGTTTTCTTTCCCTACTGAGACTTTCCACACTCTGTTGTGCCATTTCAAGCACAACTATTACCAGAAAGTAGCCCAGATCTGTCTAAATGATCCAGTTTAAAAAGAAAACAGAAAACTGTTTTCAGGTTTAAATGGTTTGAAGTTTAGAGTGGGGAACTTCACCAAGCGGTTTTGGATCAGTGTGTGGACAAGTAAATAGAGCATGAAGAAACTGTGGAAAGAAAGAAAGAAGCAGATACACAATTGTTGGTGCTGGAAGAAGCTGTACACAGCTTGTGCTGGTTGGGTATGTCAGCATTTCTGGGCCAGAACCAGTGAAGCACCAGGGTAGGCAGTGCCCTGGGTTCTCTCACCCATCCTCCCTGCTGCTCTGGAACTGAGTCCTGCATTTGAAATGCAGCAGCAGAGTTCAGGTCCAACACAGAGGAGAATGGTGGACCCTCCTCTCTCTTCCATTTTGTTGGGTTGTTGTTGTTTTCCTAAATGAGATCTCTGATTGCTTCCTATCAACTTGGACCAATGGCTTACTGATCTAGGATCCCTTTCCCATGCCAGGGCAGGTGACAGGTGGGAGGAGATGGTGTGTGTGGTGGTAGTGTTACAGTGGGTGGGCATTAGACTGTGTGGAGAGGCTCCTAGAGAGATACACAGAGTAGACACTCTGGAAGATGTTCTTGGAGACACGTGAGGGAGAGATTTCAGGGTTGTGTGAAAGACTCACAGAGTACACAAGGGAGAACCCAAAAGTTTCGAGAAGAGAGAAACTGAAGGGCTCATCCAGGGGACGCAGTGGTCCCACCCCTGGACTGCCCAAAGCAAGCAGGACCAGAGCCTCCATGCTGGCCCACTTGCCCTTCCTCCCAAACTGTGCTATCTCTTCTGTGGGGCACACAGGTCCTGTTACTGCACATATATTGGTGATAAAAGTGGTTTTGTGTCCGTGTTCACGTAGTATCCACGCTGTCAAAGTCTCAAACCATGACACTGCTTGTTTGAATAAAAGGTAGCCATAGTTTCACAGGGTAGTTAAGGACACTTCTGCCATATGCTGTTGGACATATGCTCTTAAAAGCCTTCAGACCAAGCAACATTTTGTGCCTCCTGTGATAAATGGTAGCTTGTTAAAACATATGAATACCTTTAGAAAGGCAGAGTTGCTACGTAATGCAGAAGGAGAGAGGTGATCAGAACTGAAAATTACCAGCAGCAAGGTACTCATAGGTGGACCGGATTTCACTGTGTCTCTTCAGTTAGTTTAAGTGGAAGGGTAATGCGAATGAAAAGAGAAATGTTGAAGTTGTTTTCCTAACAGACCATGACAGATCTGAAAGAGAGATTGTACTGGTGGATTTCAACTTACCTATAAGCATTTGCATGTTGAAGACATACTAAATTGGCTGTTTATGTATTCATTTTTGCTGTGTTGCTCATAAGAAGTTAAACTAAATTCAAAGCTATGGTAGGATTCAATGACGTTTTTGTAAAATCATAATTAGGATAGCACTTTATAATTTGTTTATGTTTTCCAGCCCCCCTCACCTTTAAATGTAGTTTATAGACCACTGGGCCTTGATGGTTTATGCCTACAGCTCTGTATTATAACATGCTTTGTTTAACTTTTCTCATAAGGTGATCCCTGTGAAAAGAAAGTGCAAGAAAAAATAACACCAAAGCATTTGGGTAGTATCATTGTTGGGGGGGGGGTGGTGTGTGGAATTATTATATAGAGTGATGTGTATAAAAACTGCCTTTGAAAGATAGGAACCTGAATCACACCAAGGTACAGACAAACATGGAACTTGGATTTTTATTGCAAGTTATGACTTTACTTGATTGTAAAGCATCAGGCCGTTTTACAGCTAATTAGTCTAAGCCTTATTTGTTGGTTGTATATAGTTCAGTCTTCTTTAATTTGAAAAACGTGTGATTTGAACAATGCTATGAATTAATCTGAAACAATTTCTCTTTTGTGTTCTAGGTAAGAGAATATCAGGTTTCTCACTATGATCAGACTACATCAAGGTAACAGATTTCAGGTATCTGAAGCCTATGATGGAACTATAATTGTGTGTGTGTGTGTGTGTGTGTGTGTGTGTGTGTGTATGTGAACATCAGATTGTCTTGCATAGGAAAAGTGTCTGAATCAGTAAAATATTTGATTTCCAAAGGAAAAGTAGCCAACTTTAGTAAATCTTTAAAAAGCCTTGAAAATATGATAGAAACAATTCTCTTCGGTGCTACAATCTCACTGGGTTGTGTTCTACTTTTCTTATGTGAAAACCATTTAGTTCATGTTGTTACTGTACTGGATGTATTTTGTGTGTCCATGTTTGCAAAGTACAACTAAGACAACAATATGGTCACATTGTGAAGTGATTGAAAAATTAAGGAAAACAGGAAGAAATAAAAAGAGTGATGCAAATAGTGAGAAGTACAGAGTTGCATATGTAAATCTCAGTATTAAAGTAGAAAGATTCTGAAATAGCAAAACATTTATATTAGTGCAGGTTATAACCTATTAAGTTTATTCAAAGAAAAAACCCAAAAAAACATGAGATTGTTTCTTGTGTTCCTTAGGGTTTTCTGTGCTAAAATAGGTCTTCATCCAACTTGATTTTTTTCCTTTGATTACAAGTTAATGTTGAATATGGACAACCTTAAAAACGAACAAAAAAATTTCTTTTCCTTTCACATTCTTGGTGGTAATCAAGATTTATGGATCTGTAAGAGTCCTGTATTTTGAATAGACAACTCTACCTCATTTATCAATGTGATTATTGAAGAAAAATACAGTGGATTCCATGTGGCTCAGTACTTTCAGACAAGATTCAGTCCTAGAATGTCTGTCATCTCCAGTTTTCTGAGATTTTCCTCCAAATTTAAATTAAAATTGTTCTGTATTTTTCCTCACAAAATAATCGGTACTTTTGTGGTCCTTGATACAGCAGTTTTCCAGCAAAAGTAGTGTGTAGCATATTGCAAACAATCAGATCATTTATAAAAGTCTTTCTTTCATTTATGGCATCCTTCTTTTAAACTGCAACTTTATAATGGATTAGTGTTGATGTGTCCTTAATAATGTTGTATTCACATTTGAGCAAATGAAATTTGGTGTTGCCAGTATCTGGGCTGTTGGATACTGGGATACTTAAAATCCCACAGGTACACAAAGGCAAGTAAACAGCATAAATCCTTTACTGCTAGACAGGATGCTGCAATGAATCTAAATGGCTTTTTAAAGGTAAGGTTTGGTGAGCTGGCCAGAGATTTCAGGATTCTTTTGCTAAATCACCCAGAGTTCTTCTGTGAATAACATTGGGATGGGTGAATCTTTCCTTGTCCAGCTGCATTTTGAATGCCTTGTCAGTGCCGTTGGATCAGTGTAAGATTGATAGTTATTTGATACAGCAACATCTGTTGTTCTGCAATGTAATTCCAGCAGATGTTCTTACTTTAAGTGTAATATGCTATTTGTTTTAATCTTGGAACACGTTACCGGTAGCAGATGAACAGTAGTAAAGTTGCGGTGCAGGTTTTGAAATCGTGAATTGTGTATCTCTGATCAAACTGATACCTGGAAATTGTGCAGAACATCATTAAATTTGTTAAGAATGGTAATTGGAACAGTTTCTGATTTATTTCGCAAACTGGCATACAGAATTCTTCTGGCTGTAGGACAGTTTGTGCTTGTCTTCCTTTTTTTCCCTTCTTTTCCTGCCCCCCCGTAACCACTCTTTTCTCTCCCTGGTGAATTAATGAAACTGCATAGACACAGATCTTCTCAGAATCAGAAGACTGTTCCCAAAGTTTGTCAGTTTGTCAGTTTTTCCCTTTCACACCATATGAAGAGTAGTAATGAGAGAAATCTTAAGCACTGAAAACTGTAACGTAATTGACTTTGCATGTGTAGATGCTTCAAGAGGTCTAGACTAAGATAATTTTAAGATACTAAGTGTTCCCCACTATAAATGCATGATAGTGCGTATCTTATGTAAGATAAATAAAATGGTGGTGATAACAAGCATTTCTGTAGTCAAAGGAAAGCTTCTGGTTAAAAAAAAAATGTTCCTTTTCTAGCAGGAGCGTTAAAACCAGAATATTGTACAATGCCATGCTCTTAAATGTGTTAAATGTATTCCATATTTCTTGGTGTTAACGTGTCCACTTGTAAGTACCATTTCTTTCAGGAATGGCATGTATGCAAATCCTGGTTTCTGTTGCAGAGCTACAGCAGTCAAGAGAATCTTATGCAATGACGGCATCTCCTAAATGTTAAAATTCTTCATACAAGCACAGACAAAAAAATGGGGCTAGCTGTAGATGTTTCCTTGGATATTGCTGGCTATTTCATTGTTGTGCAACCTGAAATTACTTTTCTGCTTAAATTTTTTAATAACTGAAAAATTGTTAGCATTAATAACACTGCATGATTACGTTTTACCCAAAGAGAACACAGGCAGTTATATAAGGCAATTTAGCAGTTCCTTTTCCAGTCTCTATCTTCACCCTGAGGTTTAATGTATATTTGCAATATATTGAAATTGAAAATTTTATCTGTTTTAGGGTTCTGTGGGGAAGTAGAAAATTCTAGAGTTTCTTTGGCTGTATATTGCTCAGTTCAGGCCCCAAGTGGGGTTTGCTTTGACACATTAACTCTACTTCTCTGTAAGTAGCTATTTGTTTTATGTGATAAAGTCTAACTTCTTAGGCTAAATAGTGGTCTACCATACCTATTGTCATGGTTTAATGCCAGCCAGCAAATAAGCACCACTGACCCACTCTGTCACTCCCTCCCAGCAGGATGAAGGGACAGAATCAAAAGGATAAAGGCAAGAAAACTCATAGGGTGAGATAAAAACAGTCTAATAATTGAAATATAATCATCATCATCATTATATGTAAATAAAGGGAAAATAACAAAGAGCAGCATTCCCCACTGCCAACCTCTTCCCCAGCTCTATTTGCTGAGCATGATGCCATCTGGTATGGAATAGCCCTGTGGTCAGTGGGGGTCACCTGTCCTGGCCTTGTCCTCTCCCAGCTCCCTGTGTCCCTCCCCAGCCCACTTGCTGGTGGGGTGGGATGAGAAGCAGAAGAGGCCTTGGCTCTGTGCAAGCAGAAACCATCAGGAAAACATCCCTGAATTATCAGTGCTGCTTCCAGCACAAATCCAAAACACAGCCTAGCTACCCTGAAGAAAATTAACTCTATCCCAGCCAAACCCAGCAAACCTATATTGAAAGAGATGTTATCAAAGTTCTTAAGAGATCTATTTTTCTCCCATTAATAGAGGTTTCTGAGCAGTTTGATGGAATAACATATTAATGCAGTATAATGTTATATAAAGCTACATGATGCTTAGCCAAAACTACTCTGTATAATTTGTGACGAAGGCTATTATAATCCATTAGCCATAATTTCCAAGGCAATTTTCAGTTACTTTTAAGTTGTGACAACAGTATGTGCTGTAAATTATTATATGGATTGCAGAGATTCTTGGGTTTTCATATCATTTTCACAAACAACTACATTATAAGCAACGTTTTTATATGTGAGGTTACATTAAGGCAGCTTTGTCTCCGTACCTCTTGTGAATGGAGGTATGGTCTCTTTGTGATAAAAATGGGTAGGGATAATGGATAATCCTTCCTTTTACACTGTATCCCTAGTTTAGGAAAAGTCATTAAATGTAAGACTTCACTTCACCAGTAAAATAAAGTACCTTCAGTCTATAAGATTTCTTGCCAGTGCAGGGCTTAAATGAAATTCAAGACTGTAAGTAGATTTGTGAGATTAAAAGCACACTGATATTTTCCGCTGCTGTAAACTGCCTAATGTCATGAATGAAAAGGGAGTTGTGCAGAAACACTAATATAAAATTAAGTTGTTAAAGCATGAACTTGTATTAAACATGTTTGTGGAATCACATAAAAGAATATGTAGAAAATGTGAGGGTTCTTTTTGCAAAATTTCTTTCTGTACTTCATTTTTCCAAATAAAACATTCTTGTATTTTAGTTTCCATGCAAATTTCTTAAAATTATCTCCAAAATTATGATTTTCTTACAATAGATGAACAAATAAAAAGGGAAGAACAAAGTTCCAAATGGCTTATATGACATCCAAGGAGAAAAAGAAATAAATTCTATCCTTCAAAAGTATATTTAGTAATTATTATGTGGCTTTAACAAACAATTAATCCTGTCTCTTATGCAACATACGATCTTCTGCAGTTCTGATTCAAATTATATTATTAGGATATGAAAGTGAAAAATCTATTTTTTTCACAGAGGTTTTTGCTGTACTTTGGCTTATGCTGTGGCTTTATATGTTATGACAGGCAGTAACGTGAAATGATTTGTGTACTCCTCAGATTGCTGGCAAGGTAACCCAAAATCCTTGTCCAGAATTCCTCCAAAAGTAATTGCCACATTGTGTTGTCCTCGACATCGGACACGTTATTATATTATATTATAACTTATAATGAAAGACCATAAAATCTTAATGTATGTACACACAAATCAATAGCAAGCTGAAAAAAAGCTCATTTCTACTGTGATCAAATTATTCAGTAGAAAAGACAGCAAAACTACTGTACTGTTGTGATAATAATTAAAGAAAAATATATTACTTTTCAAATCATACAGTTTTAGTAGAAATAAAGTTAGAAAGCTAAAACAAAACTGTTTTTATATCAAAAAATGCCAATTAATTTTTAACTAGGTTATTTAAGAAGAAACCTTCAAAATTAAGCCGCTATTTATGCATTAAAAAGTAAATGCAAATATGTTGCTTTCCAGATCAGAGGGTTTCAAATGAAAAATCAAGTTACGGTGGAACACTGTCAACTATTTTTTCCTCATCTGAGTCATTCAACTTTTCATCAGTGCTTTTTGGTGCCCTTGATTTGACTATTCAAAAATTCTCTTTTTTTTTTCTTTTTTTTTCATTCCATTGCTGTCACCCAGTCATAAAAGATATATTTGGCTTGGGGTTTTGGGGGGAGTTTTTGTTTGTTTGGGATTTTTGTGGGTTTTATTTTGGGTTGGTGCGTGGGTTTTTTTTGTGTGTGTGTGTTTTTTTTTTTTGTTTGGTTGGTTTTGTTTTGGGGGTTTTTTTGGGGGGGAGGGTGAGGGTTTGTTTTCTTATTTTAAGTCTTGGTTTGACAAAGCTCAGTATAGAAAAAGGGGGCAGTATTAGAGTGTGTTCTGGTTCTTGCTAATACAGTCCCACTCAGGTGACCCTAGGAATGAAAGCACAAATCTCTGATGAACCTGTTCAAGCCAAACATGTCATGTGGACACATGTCCTGATGGTTGTTTGCTCATGTTAAAGAGTATGTGCCCATACCTTCTGTTGCTGGTTAACAGTTGAGAAGGCATAATCACTTTATCCCCACACATTCATTTAACAGTGTGGATATTCCCTTGATCAACCATGTTGACTCCATCCATGTAAGTCAATGATCTAACTTATTCCCATCTAAAAATGATACCCCTATGCTTTAGAAAGGACAAATTCTTTCTCTGGGATGCTTTATTTTCTCCCAACAAAGTCCTTTTGAATTAGGGACAGGGAAAGTCTGGATTGTTTTTGTCCATATACAGATTTGTTAAAAACCAAAAAGGCTACTTTAGGCACTGACATTCTAATTGTCTGTAATTAGTGGGCTAATACCCCACTGTTGTCTTAGTCTTCTTTGTCTTGCCATCAAATATTTCAGTTGCCTTCTTACAAGACAGTGCAGGAGGCCTTAATTTATAAGCTGTTTATAATGAATGAAGCTTAAATTCACGCCTAAATATAAATAAACAATTAAGATCAGTTCTCTCAAAGGAATTTATTTTTTTGTAACATCTCGACTGCTTAATCTTGGTAGCGGTAAGTTTTATATAATCACTTAGAAATTGTCAAGTTCAGTGAGGTTCCCATAATTACTTGGGATTTTTGGGTTTAGATCGATAAAAGTAATTTGTGAATGAATACAGGAAATATTTTAGCAGTGTTTTCTAAGGATATTTTTCTTTACAATTATTGTTGTCCACAGAAGATGAGTTGGAGAATAAAATTACTTGCAAACAAATGAATTAAATGCTGTAAGACACCTTACTCATAACTTTTTAATTTTCTGTTTCACTATATAAGTCTACATACCCAGAGCTTTTGTTCCAGAATATTCTTGCTACTTTTGTTGAAAAAATTGGCCAAATATTTCAGTTACATGTCAGGTTCCAAGAAAACCTATCAGTAATTCTTGGAAATTCTTGTATTTTTAGAAGAAAATCTGATGAGTTAACTGGTTGATATTACCACTTGAAGAAGTAAAAGGGATTGTTTTTCTTTTTTCTCTGTGTTTTTTTTTTCCTTCTCTTATGTACTGCTCTAAAAATCAGGGGAAGACTCACTGGTGTAAACTCTTCTGTGAAATGCTGTTCATTTGTTCATTTATCTTTGGAAAGAATTCTTCTAAAAAGAGCTCAGTTCTGGCCAAGTATGAAATATCAAGGAATTGAAACTTGGAAGATGGCAACTACACCTTAAAATGAAAAAATATGCATTGTGAATTAATAGTAAATGTTTCACATTATGGTGCAAAAAAACTCCAAATAGTTCCACTCTCTTCACTTTGTTCATTAAGTATTCTTTGTTGGTATTTGCAAATAGAATGATCCTGGCGCTGTGCAGCAGGCAGCGCTGACAAAGGAGCCAATGACAGCTCCTCAATGATTTTCAGTTAATCAGTCTAATTACCTTTCACTCCATCGCAGTGGCAACATCAAGCTTGTGAAGGAAAACTCTTCAAGAAATATCCAGGTCTCTTCTATTGTGTTTTACATTCTTCATGCAGGCTGTGCTGCAGCAAGGAATTTTAACATACACTTAATTCTATTAAAGCAACTCCTTGAAGTCTTAGAAGACATCAGCCTGTTTTGATTTTCACTGAATCAACGAAGGAGCTGCTCTGAATTACAGTCTAGAAGCGAGGATGGCATTAAAATCTTTGCTTTATAAGTCATGGCTTCAGTGGGTCAATATAACATTAGAGTATCATAGGATATCTTGAGTTGGAAGGGACTCGTAAGGATCATTCAGTCCAATGCCTTTCAGGTATCATCCTGTCTGCTTGTCATCTTGTCCTCCCAGAGGGTAAGTCTTTGGAAGATGAGGCAGTCTGGCACTGACCTGCCACATTTTGAATTCAACCACCAGTAATTTAAGTTTACATTTTTACAGTAAACTTGTTGAGTCACCACAGGTGGTGAGGTGGGTTTTTTGTAGTCCATACTATCTCTTCCAGCTTTGTCCACACTTAGTTTTTATGGCACGTAGTGAAACCTCACATAACAGTCATTGGTGAATATGTTTATAGGTATATTATCTGTATTTAATCTTTTTCATATAACTCTACAACCTTAAATGATATCTCCTGCTTCAGAGACAGCTCATAAAATATTATTTCTTCTTTTTTTTAGTTCTGTGTCCCTTACTGTCCTTTCATGAGTTTGGCAGATGTTTGCATATCACATTCTTACATCTGTCTTCTTCTGTCATTGTAATTTTGCTGTGATTCAATTTAGTAATAACAGGTAGGAGGGAAGTAAAGTTTTTGATAACCATGCAAACTGTCATTGACTGAAATCTGTTCACAGTAAACACAGTGGCATAGTTTGTGATACTCAGAAAAAAGTTAAAAGAAGGTTAGTATATAACCCTGTAATCAGATATTTATCACTACTTGGCCTTATCAGGATATTTAATACTTTTGACACTTATTTTTGAAAATTGATTTTCTAGATGAGTAAAAAGGGCCCACGTCTGAAACCAAATGACTTGTTTTCACCTGAGTGAGCTATTAGATCCATATATTTGTCCCCACTTGTAAAGTCTTTGTTTTGACCCATTTATTTTGATTCTCTTTGAAGCATGTTTTCACAGGCACACAAATAATTCAAATAACAATAATATGTGTAAAAAAATTACACCAAAATATCTCAAGTGCTCTATTTAGATTGAATATGCATCTAAATTGATTCAGATGTAATATGTACCTTGACTTTGACTCCAACACTCTGTATAAAAATGGGTGGATCACTTGTATTACACACTCGGTATTGCTGATGTTTTAAACTTTTAATTTAACATTTAGTTGGGTGTTACAAACATCAGGTCACTGATCAGTAGAGAAAAATATAGGTCCTTAATTTTTTGCCCTGAAAATGAAGTAAACAGAGGGTTGTTCTGATGCTCCTTTATCGGATTTTGCTCAATAAACTGTGAGAGAGGTGGTTACATGCTATGAGTTTGTCAAACTGCAATGTTCACTGGCAAGCTGGCTGCCTCTTCTGGTGCCTCTCAGGTGAAGTTTTTACCTAGAATTTTTGATTTATTACAATAGTGGGCAACTGTAAGGTAAGCCTATATTAACATGAAAACGGCTATAATTTCTGAGAAATTGTAAAGGATTTAGGTCATTTTTGTTTGCAGATATGTAACTCTGAAGAAATGAACTTAGAGATCCTACTTACTGGGATTTGCCACTGAGTACCTGGTGGGTAAGTGCCTGTAGTGAAACATCTCCCTCTCCTCAGCCTCACCCACCTTGGTAAAGCCTGATAAAAACTGGAGTGAAGTTGATTAACTCCCTTAATTAATTGTTTCTCTTTAAAATAAGAGAAAATATGATGTATCATTAATATGATTTACATCTTACATTTCTAGAAACAGACTGTTTCAATCAGAGGTTTCACGCAAGTAATTTTTTTTCATTGTTCAAATTAGTGAAAACTTCAGGAGTTGGCTGATAATCTGGCTTTTTTAATAAATACCTTTGTTTGGCTCTAACAGAGGTCAGCTGTCTTGTCATTCTGGTTTCCAGACTTGTTTGTTGTTGATGCTGCTTTCCATCTGTGACCTAAGGAACACCCTTCAATTTCTTGAAATCCTGAAGAAATCAATTACTCACATGCAGAGCATTTAATACATTGCAAGTCCTAGCCTTGGCAGCAGAACTTTTGTAGTTTACAAGGAAAATTAGTTTGGCATTTTGTTACTTTTACTGCCAATTTGTTTCATTGCCTAAGAAATGCCTATGAAGTGCCCATGTGCACATGCAGGACACAGACATTCATTTATCTGTTTTATTGGTCAGACTCTGCTCCTTTGACAAACCTAACCCTGACAATTGTCCCTGTAAGAAGCTGGATAATCTTTCCTGCTCTGAAGTGTGCATGTACATTCAAGAACTCATTTTTAGCACAACTGAATACTTTGTCTTTTTTATAACATTCAGCTCTCATTCATTAAGTCATTTGTTTCTCTGTTAGTGCTGGCACCAGGTGTTAATGATAAAAGCAAACTGAAAGCAGCAATCAAAGAAACATAGGTGCGTGTAGCTTAAGCAGTAACTTTGTTCTCTAGAAAAATTATATGACTTTGTAATAGTAGATTTAGCACGTCTGTTCAGTAAAACAAAGTGACTCCTGCAGTGAAAAGTCCTCTAATGGAAATAAATGTTGTTTGTTCTTGAGGGCTTTTTGTTTTTCATTGTCAGAACTAAACTACCTGTTGAAATATCCAGCATGGGTGGCACTTGTGAGCTCCTTCTGAGTGCATGTTTGTTACTGGGGAGAAGGAGGAGGAGAAGGAAACAGGAGTCTGCTTAATAAGAATGTTTACTTCATTTTCTTAGCGAGCCTTTTCTGTTGAAGAAAGTGTTGGAGGTTGAGCTGTTCAGACCTTGACAGGTTATATATCCCCTCAGCTCCCATTTCATTAATGGAAAAGAGCTCTTACTGATATTTTGGTTTGAGAATCTTCACAAGAAGTGGTGGCGGAAGCTGAGGCTATTATCCACCTTATCTCCCCTCTAATCTTTTATCTTGTCTGCTTATCGAGTGCAGATTCAGTGCTTCATCATTCCCCTTGCTGCATGTTACTGACCCACAGGGTCTCCTTCAATCGTGAGATGGGTCAATCCGTCATGGGCTGGATTGCTGACTGCACTGCAGGAGGTTGAAATGTTTCCCAGGGTTCATTGGTAGGATGAGAGAAAGGAGGCAGGGGAAGTCTAAGGTAACACACATTAGTGCAGAATTTCACTCAAAGGGGTATTTTAATCTAAATACCTCTATTAAGAGTTTAATAGAGTTGTAGCTTCTATCCCCATTGTGCTGACATGTAACTCTTTTTCTCCTCGTTTCTTTACAGAGACCCTGTTTACACTCACTTCTTTCCATCAAGTGTCTTTTTCCTTGGATTAATAGAGATACACTTGAGTTGCTGTATATGTCTTGTAGGAATTAAAATCATAATAGTAAATATTTTTTGCTTTCCAAAGCAAGGGTGTGGAATAGTGATGCTGAAAAATGAAAGAGGAATTTGAAGTCTTCAAGGACGATTCTGTGAGAACAAGCAGTATACAAAGTTGTGTGTACTCGTAGGAATAGAATGAACATAGTAAAGACAAAGCAATGAATAAACATTGTTCCTGTCTCCTAGAACATAGAGTCAGTCATTCTCTTGTTGCAAAGAAACCTGAAATTAAATTGAGCTTTACTGTAGAGGAGAGAGCTGAAATAATGGGTACTTCAGCAAACACAGCTTGGAGACAACAGTGAGATAGTATGAAAATGGAGAGGGAAATGTTGACAGATACGTATAAATGACAGTAAAGAAGTAGAAAAGATCTAGTAAAGAAGAGTGGCAAATTGTCACAATGTACAATGTTACTGTAAGTGGGTTAAAAAAAATTCTTCAAATTAATTTCCTAATATGTTCATGCTTTCTCAAGACCAAATCTAAAATTCCTGTTGTGTTCAGAAAAGGTTTTCATAAGTTCCCTGTAAATATCCATGACTTCTGTAACAAAGAAATATCCTATCCTTAGCTTCCCCTCCAAGCAGAGACTGTAAGACCCCAAGCATTAAGTGGTAGTTTGGCCCAAATGGATAAGCAAATTCCTAAATGCTAGTTTAGGAATTTCATTATTTTAGGAAATGCAGTTACTGTTTTCAAAGTTTATTTTAGCTGTTTATAATCTCATACACAAACATTAGACTTATACATACACCCATAAAGTACCCATAAAAAAATAGCTATTTGTGGGAGGCTAATTTTGGTCCCGTTCATGTAACTATTCTAGAGTGAGGATCTGTTGCACTTTGCACTGATGGTTACATTGAGAAGCAAGCATGGAATTCAATTTCCCAGTCCCTTCCTTAGTGTATATAGCCAAATTGTGGAAAATTATAAAGAACTACAGGCTAGGCATATGGGATTCAAAGTCATTTGCTTCTGCACTTGCCTACATGTCTATGCAATGTTTCTGTATGATCAGGTAGATCAGAATGGAGGAGGGGCTTACTCCATGTATAGCCAGTCCTCTGCCTTGCTGGACAGGTTGTCAAATATATAACCTTTAGGAGAATCTATTCATGCTCTAAGTTTGATGAGTATTCATACTACTAAATCAGTAGTGTCCCTGGCATACAGAGATACAGGATTTACAGACCAAAGTCCTCTTCTGCCACCAGGACAGAAATGAGGGTTGCTCCTTTTNTTTTTTTTTTTTTTTTTTTTTTAAGCAGAGGAATTAGTGGGGCAAATTGTTATATAGACTCAGATCTTATGATTAAGTAGACTGTTAACATTTTGTGTGCACACAAGGAGGGTGCATGCAGTTGTGAAGAAAATAGGCAATTTTTTTAAAGACCTGCAAGTGATGTTGAAAGTCAGTTTCCTGCAGGTATCCTGTGGTTGTAGGCACTGCCTACTATTCTTCCAATTAAAGCTTACCTTTTTTATTATTCTTATTATTATTTTTATACCTCTCCATAGTATTTTTTAGCTCTTTACTCATCTTTTCTTTTTCTGACAATAGAATTTTGACTTAGAAGTTATGCATGTACTGTGTGAATGGCCATATGTATGTAAACTAAAATACCAATAATTCTTGAATCCCCTGTGCAAAGCCAAACCTGTGCAGTTAGCACTACAGCTCAGCTCCAGCTGGCTAAAACGCCTGTGTTTATGTGAATTCATGCCATATGTTAGAGTTCCTATTTTCCAGCTTTATGTTGCATCTTTAGTAAGTCCTGACTCTCTCCAATTCATAAATAAAAGGCTGTCCTTCCTTCTGTAGACAGAAGATCAGTTATAAATTTCAGTAGCTGAATCCTGATACACTATAAATCAGTTTTAGACAAATAGATTTACAATTATTGACTAATGAAAACAGCTTATATTGTTTCACTGTATTGTTGCATACACTGGCAACATGATTAAATAGGACTTGGCCTGTGGTATTGAAACTCCTCCTGATGAATTTGTAAGTGCAACTTCATTGTGGTATTTTTTTTAATGCAGCCTGAATAGCATTTTATTCTTTATTCGTGGTAAATTTGTTAATTTGCTGTGCCCTTCTATTCTGTATGGACATCCATGTCATGGTTGCCTTACATTTCTGTGACACTGTGGTTGTGCAAAGCAGCCAAGGGGCAAGACCTTGTCTCCTCCACGGGATTTTCATTGATCTCCATGGCATTCCATGTATGAATAAGAATCTGTCTGACTCCTTTTACAGACTCAGACCTGGGCCTTTCCCTTGGAATATACTTTGGGCATTGTAAATGATTATCTCTTTTCTAGAAGGACAATCAGAGGCTGCCTTTGCAGCTGATATTTATGTAGCTCCACAGGTCCCCTGCAGAACATTGCAGTGTGGTATGATTATATAGGGGGTAAGCATTATCACTTCCACAGTCTAAACTGCTGTATATACTAATGAGAGTTTCAGAGTTTTAAAAGCTGTATCTGCAATGGGTATGTGTGTGTGTGTGTGTATATTTATCTTTAAAAATGTAGGAAATGGAGTTCATAATGTATTTACAGACTCTTGCATTTTATGTGCAAGTGACTCATTATACTTTAGGTAATGAATATATTAATTTGATTAATTTCTTACCTTATTTAAATCTTATGAAATGTCACCTGCCATTCAATCTCCACACCAGTCATAACAAAACAACAAACATCACAAAGAGGTGAGGCATTAAATTCATCCTAATCACAAGGCAGATATGACAGGTCTCAGTTTGTGCACGCAGACATTGCTGACTGAACTGAAAATATGGAAATATTTTACTCCTTTCACAAAATTCATTAGAATAAAACCTTTGGTTTTAAATGTGTAAATGAAAATATTTGTTCCTGTGTCACGGAAAACAAACACAGGGTTCTATAAAATTTCTGGTGAGACTGTGATCTAGATTTGAATTTTTTATAGATAAAGCAAAATACAAATGAAGTACAGAATATCTGGAAAGTGTGGGGACTTGAAGGAGGAGGTTGGTTGGTTTTGGGTTTGTTTGGTTTGTTTTGTTTGTTTTGCTGCAGTCTTTTAGAAAAATTTGTGTCTGAAGCCTGATGCCTATTAAGAAAAAATAAATTCCTTCATGCCTTCATTGCATGGAAAAGCAAAATACTGTCTGCTCGTGCCTTGCCTGGGGCATCCAGCAAATAGCCTGTTAGTTCCATTACTGCAGGAAGGCTTACCCCAGCAGTCATTAGCTATCCCTCATGCTTTGCTGTAGAATTCTCTTAAAAATCTGTTGCATTCATCATCTTCTCTGTGAGAAAACCTTATTTTTAAGTGTTAGTTCAATATTTAGAGCTTAAAGCTTAGGTTTCAGTTTTCCATAGTCATTTGAGACAGGGCCAATAACTATTACTACGGCATAGATGATTACAGCCTTTCTAGGAATTTTGGGAAACACAAGGATTTTTAATGTTTTCAAGCTAGTTTGCTATGTTGTAGTGTGAGTGAGGTACAATTTTAGTGCCATAGTATTATCGTGGTGGGTTCTTTACTCCATTGGAGGCTTGCAAAGAGATGTTTATGGTGTTTGGCCTCACTGCTACCTCCTGTTGAAGACATTTGCATCTCCAAATGTTTCCTGAGGCTGGCAAAGCACAACATGAATTAGCATTTAAGCTTCATACATATACATGTAGATTTCTGACAACATATAAAACATAGGTGCTGACTGAAACATTCTCAGTCTTTTTTTGAGAAAGTGGTTCTTTGTGTATTATTTTCTTTCTGGAACAATTTACTTTCTCATATCACAGAAAATATGAGACAAGTTAGAATGACCTTGCATTGAAAAAAATGCAGTATTAGTTAAATATGCATTTGAAAAAGTATATTTCAAAACCTATTCCATATGAAAGTAATGTCTACCTAGATTAATAGTTTTTATTATTAATGGCTTTAGACTATATTATATCATTTAATTGATGTTTATAAATAGCTTCCTTCCCTGTGGTTATGAAATATAACATTTACCAAACTTCTTCTTTGATGGAATTTACATATGGCACATCATGATGATTAAAAGCCAGCCGTCTTTTCACAGCATGGCAAGAAATAGGATTTGATTTATCTTTGTTGCTCGCCTACCACTTGCTGTGACTGTACTTTTGAAATTTTAATATTCTCATTTCTCAAAAGGAGCTTGTTATGTAAAGTATTATGTAAATATCTTCTATGCTTTGTTTTTGGCTTTCTATGTAAAAAATTGTAATTTTAATGTGATGAGCAAACAAAGCAGGAAGGTGGGAACGAAAAGTCTTCTAGTCAAACAGATTTTTTTTGTCAAAAAAAGCAGATTTATACCTCTGAATCTGAAAGAATTGAAGTACAGTGTAATGTGAACAGTGTGCATTGAGTCCTTTTGTATGACCTGTTTAGCAATAGTCGGTGAATGTCTGAAAATATGTCACTTCTAGATTTCCAATCCTAACCTTTCTAGATTAGAGCAGGCACAGTATGGTTTTCTAGGACAAACGAGAGCACGGACAAGCCTCTTGTGTGTGGGCAGAGATCCCTTTTCCTGCCCTCCTTCCTCATTCTCCCCTTTTGCAAATGCCTCCCCAGTAGCAAATATGTGGCAAAGTCCAGACCTCATCCCGTGATCTCTATGGGATGGAGATGCAACAGCACGCTTGTGCTACAGCAAAGGACATTTTGAAAGAGTAGGGTTTGTGCATTCCTTTTGCATCTGCTCAGATTTTAACACTCTCCCTTTTAATGCTGGCCTTCCCAACACAAGAGATTTGATCAAGGTGCTCTTCAAATTTCAGCGTCGTGCTGCGAAAGTCTAGTGTAAACCTGTTGTCTGTCACCTCCTAATTCTTTTTAAGCAATTAAGCACCTGCTGATTTATTGAGGCTACACTAGGATTTTTACTTTGATTTTCCTCCATATTTTACCTTCCTTCTTTTTTTTTTTTCTCCTGTTGTTAGGTTCAACAAGGGAGCTAAAACTACTTTGTCCTCCTTTCCCCTCCTTGTGAGACAGCCTGTGCCTACTAAACATCTGTTTCTTTCAAAAATTAAAATAAGGATAAATTAAATGTAGTCAGTGCTGTGGCTTAGAAAACTGAATACAAAACTAAATAACGAATTCAAACAGATTATTGTCTACAACTATGCACAGAACAGAGAATTAAGTAATGCCTGTACCAAAGGTTTGAAACAGGAGGTGCACAGTAGGTGGCTCATATCAAATGCAGTAAAACCCAGATTGGGATTTATTCTTTTTCATTGGGTGGTGGGGTTTTGTTTTTTGGGTTTGGATTTTTTTTTTTGCTTTGTTTTGTTTTTTTTGTTGTTTTATTAAAGAAAAAACACCATTTCCCTTGACAATATATCTTCCTCCTAAAAACTTGCAAGGCATTTAATGTGCAGAGGAAAAAGGAATATGTACACCAAGGGTAAATGAGGTAGATATACATATACATGTGTATATATATATATACACATATACACAGCTCTGAGAGTTTTAACTGGTGAATGTGAAGAAATACTGTCCTCAGTACAAAGCTGTCCTACTCTGTTACACTATTAGAAAATAAGGGGAAGGAATCATATCCCTCTCTTAATTTTTAATAGAATATTTCATACACTTGTTGGTTTTCTTTGCCAGTTGTTAGAAATTAGTATGTCAAAATGAGTAATTATCAGTTCTAAAAATAAGAGATAAAATCATTCCAGAAGTGGAGCCCTGCTGAGGCAGTAAAGCTGGTTAAGATGGGATTTTTCTTGGAATGCTCTAAGGCCCTGCCCCATGAGGTGTTGTACATCTTTAAATCCTGTTGGATCTGAATGGCAAAAAGGATTAAATGTGCTGCAAGGCAGAGTAAATGACTCCCTGTCTCAGGAAGAATAAACATATAAAACTAGTGCAAAATGTATTTTTCTTGCTCTGTGCATTGTTATAAATGCTATTTGTTGTGATAAACAATATATACAAATGGATTGAAACCACATTACCTCGACTGAAACTTGTTTGCTAGCTATAGGAGGGAAAAAAATGAGGATTAGTTATGACTCCTTGGGATTTAGTTTATAAACTGTAAACTGTAGCAAATCTCCATTTAAATAATTCTGGAAGAAAGCATGACACTCAAGAGTTTCAAATTCAGAAGTTTCTTACTTGCTAAGTAATAAACTTATGCTGTTTCCAGAAAAACTATTAAGCAAGGCTGC
This sequence comes from Campylorhamphus procurvoides, assembly GCA_013396655.1. NCBI lineage: Eukaryota > Metazoa > Chordata > Aves > Passeriformes > Dendrocolaptidae > Campylorhamphus > Campylorhamphus procurvoides. Next base: position 1,888,104 of record WBMV01002155.1, on the reverse strand, counting down.
TCTGTCTTGAGTACAAAAGGCTTCCAATCCTTAACACGGTTATTTCAGGCACTTTGGATATATTTTTTTCTTTATCTTTTCCATTACACAGTGATATAGAAGTCTGTAATTAACCAAGAACATAGGAGATGAACTATTCAAAGAATTAAACTAGTAAATAGATTGTCATTTATTGTCTTTAAAACACACTTTCAAATCACAGTGACAATTTCATCAAGGTGTTGGTTGTGTAATGGTAAATTATATGACTGGTGTCCTTTAACTAATTTTCTCTACCCAAAGGAAAATAAAACACTATAAATTACTTATGGTTGGTCTTTTGTAGACTTTAAAGAGTATTGTAACAGAGAGAAAAAAACATTTTTTGTCTTCACTGTAGTTTTGTGAGATTATTTTTAAGGTGCTGAAGTGAAAAACATTCAATTTCTGTGCAGGTATTTCCAAAGTTGTTATATAATCCTAACATTTAAGCTGGGATAAATATCTTCTAATTCCAATCATACATTCATTTTTGTTGAAACATAAAAGTGAGCTTATCTTTGTCTTGCAGAACAGTATAATTTGTATTTACCATTGCTGAGGAATGTTTTAATTATACTTGTGAAGATTAAGACACTGATGAAAAATGAGGGGCCTTTTCATTGCACATGCCAGGTAGGGCACAGACTACACAACCATGCTCATGTTGTTCCGCTGCTGATCTCAGACATGCCCGACTCTAATACAGAGTTTTTGTGCCTGCCTCATCTTCTGCAGAAGAAGAAACGGGTGCTGCAGAGTGTCTGATAATTTCGTGCCTTTGTACACAGCAAACAATGAAGTGTGTATGTGGTCTCACAGTGGCAGGAACAGCAATAAACAGATGGCTTTAGTTTGTCCCTGCAGTGGCTACCCAATGAGAAGAAGTGAGTTATATTTTCTATTGGTTTCATAAATCTCTTTCTCTGCACCAATTCAAGATGTGACTAGGTTCAGAATAGCAGGAGCAAAATGTGTATAAACAAAGCTAAAAAAAACCCCAAACAAAACAAAAACAAAACAAAAAAACCCAACACCCCAATCCTATTATTTGTTATTTTGAATTGTTAAATGATTGTTAGATGTGCACAGTGTTTCTCGGGACACTTGTATATTGCTATTAAAATAAAAGTATTGCCTAACATAGTCATAGTATGGATTCATGGTAGCTGTCAGCTGTCCTGACACTTGAATGTATCCCTCTTGTGTAACAAGCTGGGCTTTATTTTGTTGGGTTTTATTGGGATTGAAGCACTGAGTGTTCTGACCTTACAGATAATTGATTCAATCTGAGATGTTTAGCTAAAATGAAAATGTTTTCTCCTATGGCTCAGCTTCAAGGTAAATGCATACTGAGGAGAACCTAGAATGGTTTGAAAGGTAGAGAGGAAAGAGGAAATAGACTGATCCAGCTCTGGGAAGCATGTGAGATACAGCTGGAGTTGTATCTAAATCAAGATCAACTCTACCAATTTGTTTTGCATTGCAGTCTTTGCACTTTATGTGGATCAAAACGCCACACCTTGTGTAAAAAGCAAGGAGTTTATTGTTAGTCTAGCTGAAATTTTATCAGTTTAATCAAATAGTTACATTATTTAAGCTCTGTTACATACAGATTAAACAGACAAATCATATTGTAGAGAAAGTCTCAATAGTAATACATGTAAAATCATTACATAGCTACATTCATTGATACCCTGGTATCTTCTGCTTTGCTCTGATGTTATATTTACCACCCAGTTTCTTTCTGGGGCCTTGACAGATTCCACAGGAATGGAGGGAAGAGTGGGTTGCGTTGTCATCAACATTCTAAGTTCTTTACTAGGACAAGTATGTTATAAATGCTTTATTTATCCCTCACTCTAGAGTTCCCTTGAGGCTGTTTTAACATCTTGCTGTAACAGTCTGTTCACCTTGGTCTTTTTTCACTGATTTAAGTCCTACATTACATTGTAGATGGCATGTTTTACAAATGCTGCATGCTTGTTCATTTTTCTCTTATGATCCAGCTCCCAAGGTTGCATTCTTTCATGACCAGTAGTTGACTACTGAAGGTTTTTCTCAGTCCTGGGTGTTCTCTCTGTACTTTGAAAGCCTCTGCTGCCATTTCAGGACTGCAGTCCTCTATCTGCATTTTTATGCTAGATTCATAGATAGCTTGCTAGATGCAGAATACCAACTTGCTCCAATTTTGCATTGGTTATAAAAATCTGTCAAAATTCTAATAACAGTGAGGTTTACACCACACCACTGTACAAAGCTAAGCCAAATCAAGTCAGGTGGGAGTCACCTGTTAATTAGACAGTTGCTGTTACAACTTGTTATGCTAAAATAATGCTCTAGGCCAGCCTAAAACAAGCCTAGACAAAAGCTGACATATCCCTGTCTTGAGGCTTTGCAGAGTCACCCAGCAGTGGTGACAACTTGACTGGGTTAGGGAATTGCAGAGCAGCTTTGTGACCTGAAGCCAGTGTTGCCATTCAGAATTACTATTTATATAATTTCATAATGAAATCACATAATTAGATTTTTTTCCTTCTCTCTGTCTGTAATTTTTGGCATTGTTTTTTCTACATTTAGAATTCCAGATTGTATTAGGATTGTTCCCATCCTAAGCACTACATAGGAAGTCAACCCCAGGATTATGTCTGCTGTGTCTTAAATATTTTGGGGGGTGGTTTGATTTTGTTTTACCTCAGATGGATAGATTAGCAGCTAAATCATGGTAGTAATAGCTCAAAAAGGTAGTCCCTCCATGGAGCCTGAAAGAAATAATAATATTGGAGGTAGTCTTCACAGTTGTTTTTTTATCAATTGCCTTAAGCTGACTATCAATATGGCCAGAGCACTCCTCGTCCCCCCCAAAACTTCCTCTGTGTGAATTCTCTAACATACTTGTCAAAAATACCCAGACAAAATCCTAAACCCAACTTTCATTAACACGGAGTCAAGATACCCAAATATATCCTATGCCTTTTACAGGATGTGTAGTTCAATAAACCTCAACATGAGGTGGAAATAAAAAGGCAAAGGCAAGAGATCCTTACAACTTTAATCCCGTGCCTCTTGAAGTGAATAGGAAGTACCTGTGAGCAATATCTGTGTGAGGCATTCCAGTGCAGCGTGGTGGGGGAATTACAACAGCTTGGAGATGCTGATGGGATATAAAACACCTGAGAGGGCTGGTCCCTTGGTCAGTACAAAAAAGGTGTGTGCTCCCCAAGAGAGGCTTATTAGCTCCTTTATGCAGCTTCTTTGGGTATGACGGGCCAAGGGCTTAGCCAGTTGTCGTCTTAAGAGATTTTTTTTGTAATTAATCTGTGTGTGAAACTGTAGACTTAGATGGATTATGTGCTTATGGGTGAGGAAGCTGTAAAAGGGGGAAAATACTTGGAAAATATTTTTTTGGGGAGTGGGCTGGAAATGAAAGGTGATGGAGGGAGGAATTTAACATAGAACAGTGCTAAAATGGAGGAATATTGAAATAATGAGTCCTTAAGAAAAAACAATGGTGTTAGAATTAAATTTTATGGTACAGATATATAGGTGCTGAATGATGATTTGTTGGTACCCTAGGAAATTGGTAGATTAGGAAAGAAACAAAAGGAAATTATTTGGTTTTGGTCTTTTTTTTTTCCAGACTGTTAAAAGTACTACAACTTGTTGCTGTAGTGTTGTGGGTGCCCAAAATCTGGATGCAATGGGAAAAAAAATATAAAACAGATACTGGAAATAAAAACCTCATCAAGGGTTTCTCAGCATTAAAAAAAAAGTGTCCTTTATTCTGGGAAGTACTTGGTTCCCAGTAGCTTTCACATAGTTTGAAGTCCATGCTATTATTACAATTGCCCTCTTTTTTTTTTTTTGCTTGTTACTTTCAAAGACTTACAGTTCCTTGTTCACGTGGAGGAAAAATGGAGATGCAGCCACCTGTTCTGAAAGGGGCTTATGTATCTGTCCACCAAGAAGAAAATACAGACCTTAAATTTCTCTACTCCACTACTGTTTAAGTTGTGTTTATGCTGCCTTCCAGTCTTTATTCTTTATTGCTTAGCACCTAATCCCTCTCCATAGCAGCCACATTCACCTAGCAGTGCTGTCTGTAGTTTCAGCTTTCTGATCTGTGGGTAGTGCGCCCTTCCTTTTTTGTCTGCCTGTGTCCAGATGTTGGTCTCACTCCTAACTGTAGGCATGAGAGCTATATTATTGCAAGTAACCTACTTACCTATGATTTCTTTGAAAAGAAATGGTGTGGGCCCCTTACTTTAGGGAAAAGAACAAAAACAAAAAACACCTCCACAAAACATATGAAGTAGGTCAGTATTCCCCAAAAACCAAGAAGAAATCTTTCATCTGGACTTTGACAGTATTTTTGCAGGGGATGAAATCTGTAGTAGTTGGGTTTCAATCTTTGGCACCTGCTGTAAGATTAATTGAAATGGTTTTCCATTTGATTTTAGAAATAACTACCAAAGGTAAGTCTTGGGTAGAAGCATCTTTTTCTTAAGCAAGCTGGGACACAGCAATGCATGTAGGCTAAAGCAATGTATGATATTAAACTTTCATGCAAGGTCTTTGAAAGCAGAAGAATTTTGAGGCACATGTTTTATTTCCTATTCTGCCACTGGCCTCTCAGTAATTAGCTGAATCTGTCTGCACCAATCAATGAACTTGTTAGAGAATAATTATCCACATCAGTGTTTTTTGAGTTACTCATGTGTTTGTTATAGGTGCACAGTATTGACGTTTCTACTATATTAAACACAGGAAAGCTAAAACATATACTAGTCTTTATTAATAGACAGTGTTTTAACTGTAGTGGACAAGGATTTTGCTGACACGAGGAGAGCAGAAAAGTCCTACAATACAGTGATAAAGGAACAAGGCATCAGGACTGTATGTTTCAGTGCTGACAGTTATGATTTAGACAATTATTGTTAGAGGAGTACATTATATATATATACACTGTAGGAGTTTAGCAAAATTTATATGCTGTGCATGCAACTTGCAAGTTATTACTTATACCAAAAATAAAGAAGGAACAATTGATGACAAGGTAAGAACTTTTTTGAAAATATAGATTGTATTTAGGGATGTCTGCAGAGATTTTTGTGTGTTCAGCTTATGCACAAAGCTAGTCTAATTAACTACAGGTGATGTATGTGAACTATCAAATGTGGCTGTAAATGAAAATACTAATCCATCAAATAAATGGTCTGATTTTCTAAGCAATAAACTTTTTTTCATCTTCTCTTCTTGATAACTGACATTCACAGCACGCACAGACAGGCAGGGCTGCCTGTGCTGACAAGACCTGCTTGCAAAGTCTTTGTGGAATAGTGAGAGGAAGGGCAGTATTAGCTGTATGGTTTTACAAAGTGATACTTCAGCACTTGGACTTCATGCAAAAAGCTTGAAACTTTGAAAAGTTATAAACTATAAGGTTTATAAATGTTGAAGTGTCATAACTGTTGACAAGTTTACATGAAGCTTGACAAATAATTTAGAGTCTTTTGTTTGTGAAATGGGATGATGTTAATTAAAACTTCTGTTTTAAGGTATGTGTCAATAAAGGGAAACACCTTTGTAAAATCAAGAATATGTACTAATCTTGTAATATGTACTTGATTACCAATCTTAATGTTTGAACCTGGAGTTGGAGCCAAGTGAAAGTTACTTGTGATATTTCTGTTCCCCATTTGAGAGATGTTGGATGTACTGCAAAGTCACTGCTGCAGGTGCTGTGTGTCTTTGTTGATTATTATACTTGAGTATAACCTTTAATGATGTTGTTAGTGTTGTTATGCCTTTTTCTTGTAGCTTACATTTATATTTAAATGACTTTTATTTTTTTCCTTTTTGATAACTCATGTTTAGTGGCAAAGATAGCTCTGAGTAGTGGCCCCAGTATCCTTTACATGGGAGGCACAAGGCCTATTTGGAATCAGGGTATCTGCTACCTGCTGGTTTATTCTAATCCCAGAACTCTTCAAGGAGATCCAAAGCTAACCCTAAAGGGCTCTGGTTTTGGTGAGAAGCACAGTTTACCAATGCAACTGAAATTTTCCTGAAACGGGTTTCTTCACAACCTGACAAAACAGGAATATTTTGGGCCTCCTCATTTTGTGATTCCCAGGAACTCCCTCATTGCTTCCCTGTTTAGCATCTGAGTTTTTGGTTGAGTCCTTTTTACTTCATTTCCACAGGCTCTGCCTCCAACATTTTTGTGGCCTGATTTCCCATTTACACATTTCATCAGACACAGCACTGCTGACACCACTTTCCATGGCGTTTCCCTCTATGTCCCACCCTTCCCTGCCCCCCAGTGCTGGGCTTTGCTTTTCCCATGATATAATTTCACATGTGAACATGTCATCTCAGCTTCTGTACTCCCCTTTCTTTTCTCTCTGACCTACTTCTGTCTGTGGCAATTTTAAGCAAAACTGAAGATGATAACTGGTACTTCCATGAAGGAATTGCTGATGCATATTACTGCTTTCCACTATCTTGTAATCATAGTGGGCTATAAGAAAAATGACTTTGTATCATCTGCATTACTGCTTTTTTTTCCTTTACTTGCTCACCTGTCCTTACTTCTGCATTCCCTGTGTTTCTTTATGACCACTTGTTGCATCCTGCTGTTACAACACATCATGGGCCATCCGAGGGATAAGCCTGTGTTTGTACATCTGTTAGCACAACAAGGATACAGACCTGATCAGAATTGTGTGCCCCTAAAGAATGTAATCTGGTAGGCAATTCTTTTAGGCCATTTTTCTCAGCATGGTACTGAGTGGATAAGTAAGTCAATTATTTTTGTATTTTTCAGCTTTTGTAATCTATAACTGTATAAAGGAAAAATGCAGAGGAAAGAGCTGCCTTTTAGAATTGCACTTCAAGATTTGATAGTACAGTACACAGAAGAGTATTTTAATAAATCACATCTCAGTTGGCTTGTGTGATGGGTGGGGAAAAAAAACAATGAAACAACAGAACACAACAAAAAAAACCCACAAGCGTTTAACCTGCTAATTATGCTGAAGAATTACCAGGCATATTAAAACAGAATTTCTTTTTTATTAGGCAACAACTAAAACTGTATAGTGTTAAATGTTTAAAAAAATTAAAGAGTTTTAAATATTTTTTTCTATTAAAAAAAAAGAAAGAAAACCCAAGGCCTAGCCTCATTGGGATGTTACTGATGGCTTGACCAATTCATCATATCAGTTCAGTAAATATTTTTATGCTCTGGCTATTTCAAGATATTTGCTACACTTCAGTGCCCAGCATCACCCTAGTGCAGCTCCAGATATGACAGACAGGAGCTGAAAATTGGTTGCAATGAGCTTCATCAATTTAAAGATATGTTTAAAGGTATTATGTCCAGCAACACAGGAACAGATATTGACAGCTGTCATTTCAGCTGTAGGCCATTCAGCTGCTCAGCAGTGAAATCCTGCAGAAATTATTTTTTTCTAATGCTTGCTCAGTTTCAAGTATTACAAGAGTGGAATACGTTTCTCCAACTCTAATTTAGCAGAAGTACAGTATAAAACAAGCTTCTGTCATATTGACAACCTAAGTTACTGAATAAAACCATTACGTGGAAGACAGCAAACCTGTGCAATTCTAAATAGCAAGGCTCATATGTGCTTAAAAGGCTTTGGGGTTTCTTCCTTGTTTGCTGCATGTCTGTCTGTTGAGGGATCTTTTTTAATATTTATTTATTTATTTGAAGATGAGGCTGTTAGTTCTGTCACTGATTTAGGATTACATTACTCTGTGTCCTTCATTACATTTCCATCCAGGCCTGTAAATGAAGGGTAATTTGATGCCTGTGAAACTCAGTGATGTTGTTTGTTACCGAAGGGAACTTCTAACCCTCAAAAGTTGTGGTAGGTTGATTAGGAGGAAGAATCTGTGATGTCATGTATAATGTCTTACTTGTCCAGCTTTGCCCTGTATGATTCATGAGAGTTTAGGATCACTGTAATACTACGTGTATGGTATTTCTACTTTCACTTTGCTTATTTCTTGAAAGACTCTGAAGGAAGTCTGGCATGTTCTGCTGATGGAACTTTCCTTCCTAATGACCTTATGTATTTTATATTGATGTTGTCTTTATTTTCAAATACGACATATTTTTTCTTCTTTTTTCTTATCTTTAAAAATGTATTCTATGCCAAGGCTTTGTCTGTCATGAGTAGGTAGATCTATGCACCTTTACAGAATATACTTGCTATTGAATATAAATACGACTCTTGCATTGTTGGTATGGCCAGAATGCAAAGGGCAACACAATGAACATAAATCATCCTGATACAGTAGTCCCTGTAAAAATTTATTTCTAAGCATTTATTTAATTCTTAGATAAATGGATTTAATGAGTACTTCTTTTAAAATTATCAAAGCATGCACTATTAAAACCAGGAAGTTCTTTTAGAGAGAGTTCAATACTAAATTGGCTTTCATTGAAATGGTGGGGGGAAAAAAAAAGAATCAATTACAGCAATTGTGTTATCTTTCAAGTATGTCCAGTAAAGTCAGCTAATGGATATAATTTATTCTTTATGGAAATACTGTTTAAGTGTACTGGAATGCACTTAAACACAGGAAATACTAAAGTGATTAAGATTTTACTTTGTAGGAAATTCTTGGTTTATGAATCCATAAGCAGCCCTAAATTGAAATTGCAGGAGAATGTGTGGATTTTCCTTCTTCTGAAAGGAAAAATAACCCCACACCTGACCACTTTCTTTGCTTGATTGAATGTCCTTAATTATTATATACTGCCTGAGGTAATAGGTTTGAAATACTTTTTCTACTTGCTCATTTTTCACTCTTCCTAACCTTCCCATGAAATAATGCACTGAACACATGGATTTATCAAAGTATATTGGCCAGAATATTTTACTTAAACATTCTGCTGTTGTTTCTCCTTGCTTTGCCCCATATCCCTTTTTTTAAGGGAACCACAAGTAAGGTAAAATTAGGCACTCTTTGTACCCATAATGCTTGTACTGGAAGATTATATTGACAAATCTTATCTACTCTGTTTTTTGAGGATGGTGTCCAAACTGATTCTTTGCCTACCCCCTGTTTGAAATTTATTTTAGAAAGAAAACCAGGTTTATAGGGAAGTGTTCCAAATTAAGACTTGAAGTGATTGCTCTTAAAACCTGATATCCTATTGTATGAATCATCAGAACAGTTAGTAGACAGGCAAAGCAACAGCAGAGAAAAAACATATTGAAAGCCATTTTCAGGGTAGGGGATATTGAAAAATAGTAGGGAATAAGATGGGAGGTGAGACAAGCTCAATAGGCTATAAGCAGGAGTACTGTGATGTATTTCCCCTTTTAACTTCCTGTTTGTATGCTCTTACTTGCAAACATATATAAATATAAGCAGGTTATAATATATGTCCTCAAGCAGTGAAGTCCAAAATTAATGGAAGCATTATTATTTTATACTCTGTTGACAATATATGTAACATATAGTCCCTTATGCAAAAGTTAAAATGGCAAATAGACATAACTGATATGTATTAGTGGAACTTTTTCATTTACCTGCTGGAATGTATCACTGCTGCTGCTTGATTCCTGGGAGCTCTGCAGTTCACACAGAGGCCTTGATACCTGTTTATGCATAGAAGTGTGCCTGGAGATTTACAAATCAAGATAGGCATTGACATTTCCAGCCTTAGAAAATTGCTGTTCTATGTCCATGTGAATAAATTGTGACCTAGTTCCTAAGAAAATAGTCCAGTGAAGCAAGGTTTTTATTCATGAATACACTTCATCACTGTTCAAGAAATATGCCTGGGCTATTTGGTTGATAGTCTTGGTTTTCTTATCCTCATGTAGATTTATATTATGCTCCTGACTGTATGACTCGTGAATCTCAGTGGGCAAGGGGGGGGAAGCATTGCAGAAGATAAATGTGATTTAGGCTGGGTTTTTGTTACTTACTTTAAAGTATTTTTTTATTTTCTCTGTCCATGTTCTGCAACACAGATTACTTGTCAAGTAAATTCAGGGTACCTTTCCAGACTGTAAAGCTACAAGTCATTGGAGAGAAGTTTGTAATCTGTCCTACAGTTGTTTTTTTTTTTTTGCTTTTGTTTCATAGAATAGTATTACTAACACACTGTCTTAGCATTAAAGTAAACCAAGCAAACAAGACAAGAATATCTAGGTCAGGTAAGGGAAAACTCAGGGCTGGGAATGTCCATGTGGTTTAATGTCTCCCACTCTTCAGCCCTTGGAATGGTAAAATCACCAGGCAGGAAACTTCTGTGCACGGCTCTTCCCTAGGGATGTGGGTTTGAGTTACTGGTTATACATTTCTCCACTTGGGGTTCTCAGCATGGAATGCTCCCCTGACAATAAGCTCTCATGTTATTGCTGCCCATGATTTGAGGGTTTGGTTGGTCAGTTGCTTTTCTTAAACACAAAAGAGGTGATCTTTGCATCTCTCTTTGCTATAATATCCTGAGCTGGAGAGGTGAAACATCCAGAATTCATGCCTTAGCAGATGTTACAGGTACTATGGACTGGGGCCAGGTACATGGCTTCTCCAAATTCAAGGGTCAGTGGAGTAGAAGGGAGAAAGAAAAAAATACTGTAAATGTCACCCCTTAAAATGCACTACCAGAGTGGTGAGAACCTGGATTTCTATTGCTGCTCTGTGGTCTAGGTATCTGTTTAATGTTGATCTGTTTAATCTAACAGCCAGATGAACTGGTGTTTGGATAGAAAGGGGCAATTGTCATGATCTGTAGAAGGGCAGAGAATGTTGGGGTTGATCTGTAAAAAACACCATTATATTGCAGACTGAATTGTTTAAAAGGAATGGTTAGGACACACCAAATTAATGACTCCTGGTAATGTCTTTCTGTGAGGTAGAAACTGAATTATTTAAAGCCTTAGGATGTGTGCAGTGCTCCTGGGCTTTGGTTCACCAGACTTCTGAAGAGTTAGTATGTGGGAGTGAGGAAGATGGATCACTTCCAACCGACTTTATTACCATCACTGTAGTGTCTTGGACTTCACTACTCACTTGTCCAGGTCTCTGTGTCTGCTCTCCAAACACTGTGGAAAGGCAAAAGTGGAAGTGTCATCCCAAAAGGTATCATTTTACATGATGAATTGATTTAATTTAGTGAGAATTTTAAACAGGTAGGATATACAGTCTCTGATATAGCTTTTGGATTTTGTTTTTTGTGGGTTTTTTTTTAGCTTTTAGGAGAGTATGGGTTGCATGAGCATTTCTGGAGAAAGTAAATCAAAATATGTAAAAGATATGGATTAAGTAGAATTGTTCTTCTGTTTCAGTAGGTTTTGTATTCTGTATAATGTCTTTATTTTTAGTATCTGCAGTAAAATATGCAATTAAAATGAAAAATTTTTACAATGCCTCATGTAGTGTGCAGATGGTATATTTCCCCCTATCCGTATGTCTTGTCCTTTCAAGGACATCCCTCTAGGTATGTTGCCTTCATAGAAACCAATTCATTTTTGGAAAGAGGTGGTCTTTAAAATTTCATTTTATCAAAATAAACTGGATCTCTTGGGTATAAAACGTTTGCCAGAAACTAATCTTCTTCATTTTTCATTCAAATCATCTTTCCTCATTATGTAGCCAAGCCTGTTTGTAAAGGCCAGAGAAACAATTGCTAACTGTGCATCGTATGTAAGAGTTGGATAGAATTAGCATTCCTGTCTTAGCTGTGGAGTGTTTTGGCCCTAAGCTTCCAATGAATTCCAAATAAATGGACAACTATTTCCCCACAGCAGAAAATGAGCCTGGCGAAAAGTGAGGTCGAGTTACTTACAGCTCATTTCTGTGTCATGTTTTTTGGGGTTTTTTTGCATGTGTGGCTTAGCAAAGTTGGTTTTGCTTTCTTTCTCTTCTATTATCCTGTGATGATGTGGTAATAAATTTTAATGGCTGAGCCTCCAATATCCTAAAGCCATTCTCAGCTGTTTTTAGGGGAATGCAGGTCTGTAAATTTGACTTCAGTTAAGTGAGGAAACATAGGATGCAAGGAAAAGCATAGGATGCATGAGGAAACAGGAGGAGCAAGTAACCTGTCGTATTTACTAGAACAAATATTTAATAGCTAAAGCTCTGTAATCCATAGAAAGAAGTTTTGAGCTGTATTCTGGTCTGCCACTGCTCAAAGAGAGAGAAAAAAAACAAAAGTTCATCATTTTCTAAAATGGATTAAATCTTATCCATAATATTTTGAGTTAATGTCTGCACAAGGTGCAAAGACAGAGTGGCAAAAAGACCACGAGTATCACAAAAACTTTTGGACCTGTGGGAAGATTTTACTGTTTCAACTTGTGCTAAAATGCCAAACAAAATAAATACTTGCCAAGAAAGGATCAGAAAATCTATAATATTGGGGTGCCAGGGAAGAATATATACCTACCAAATGGACCACATGCTTTCTGGCTCCAGTAAAAGACCAAGCATCACCCATGGAAGAAAATCCTGAGGGCAGCATTATCCAAGCCAGCACTATAAGGAAGTAGGGCCAAATTAGTGCTCAAACTATTGTTATTGTTTTTAAAGGGTCATTTTTAGTTTGTGCCACAAACTTTCTTCAGTGGTTCAGTTTTATTTGTTGAACTCTTTCTGTTTCTGACAATGTCACCGGTAAAGCAAATGAAGTTGCTGTCACAGAATTCATTGATACTGGATTGGTCTGTAATAATCAGTTTACTCTCAGAAAATGGTTTAACACGTAAACCGTTTCTCATGTTCATTTTTCTGGAATAGTGTTCCGTGACTTGGTTGGATGTGCAGTTGCTGCTGGGTAGGAATAGACTCTGTACACTCCATGTTCTTTTGCCCTTCTGAATAATTTACTTTTTGATTAAGTAGAGTTTGTTAAATCAACTAAGCTTGTTATGTGGATGACAATAAAGTCCTATTTGAAGAAAATTAGCCTCCTTATGCTGAAAGAAATTATGTACCAGGAGACGAAATAATAAATCCACAAACACTACATGAATGCATATGTTTGTATATAACCAGAGCACTGCAAAGCTATTGGAAAATTGCTTTGCTGAAGAACAGATTTCTCCCACTAGGGTTTTATGCATACTGTAGGAATAGAGTTACTGAGATACAAAAGCACAAAATCCCCACCCCAACCAGAAAAACAGCACTAACAAATCTATTCAGCTTTTCTTCTTTTGGAAATGTTATACTATCTGTTCTTAAAGAGGATGAGCTTCAAATTTAAAGGAAACTTAACATCACAAGCTGTGGCCTGGTCAGGGACTCCTAGGATTCATGTCCTTCATGGCTGGAGTAAGTGCAAGACTTACTGTGGTCTTCTCTCTAGGGAGAATTAAGATACTAAAAATAAATTGCCCATGCCATGAAATAAAGAAAACCTGGGATGAGCTTTAGTTAAGCTCTCATTTCTTTGCTTAATGCTGCTCTGAACTGTCCCACAACCTTGGCATAGATGTTTGCCCTTGTTACTGTTCTGTGTTTCACATATAAAGACTGTATTTTCAGATACATGCTTGGTGTTCTGATGTTCTTGTTTTGTTTTGGGTTCTTAAACTGAAATATCAATTATAGGAGACACCTTTTTTTTTTTTAATAGTCAAAATTGGCACCAGAAAGCCTTTTATAATTTACATGTCTTTACACATTTAGTGATTGGACCATATATGTAGTGTGTGAGTGGTTTTGCAGTATTTTTTAAAAAAACTTTATTGAAAAATTGGAGGGGAAAAAATATGCAGATATTACTGAAATGAACACTACATTGACATGTCAGAAGGGCTGGGGTTTCAAGCACTGTCATTGCAAACATGTCAGTACAGTATGTATTTGAATGTTTTTAGAATGGGTTATTTCAGTTGATTTTTCACACGCTGATGCCAAAATATTATTGGGACACCAGTGATGTTGGGCAGCAGAAGTGAGTTTTCTGCACTTTGCAGAAAAGGCTAATGATGTGCCTTCTCTTACTCTCCCCAGGCAGTCTTCCTGCACAGCAGTTGTGGCATCAGTACCTGACACCCCCTAGTACAAAGAGTGGTTAGGACCTGCTGCTGCTTCCCTTTATTGATGTCCTTGGAGTAACAATTATTTTATCTCAACAAAATTCCCTCCTGAGAACTGTAAACCAGCACTGACGTTATAATCAAACTGGCTCTGATTTTGCTTTAGAGAGGAAAGAGCTGCCCTCCTGGAAAGGGGGAGGGTGAAGAGAAAGATGAGTTGTAATTTATCTGCAGCTTTCCTGTTCCAGCTGTTGAAATGGAGAGGCATTGTAGGTGCAGCTAGAGATGAGGTGCCCTCTCCCTGGTAGGATCCTACTCACCCATCTAAAGAGTTGTTTTTGCTCTCTGGTAAAATGCAAAGACTCACATCAGAGTACTGTTACTCATGCTTTCCTAAACCAGGGAATTTGTTTATACCAAATTCAGGCTCTTATTCTGGGAGAAAACAGATTTCAGTTTGTCTGTGTGCTCTGTAAGGTGCCTGCCTTCATTACTGGTCCATAGGCTAGTCCAAGTTGAATCCTCTTTCATCATTTCTTTTCAGCTTCTGCTTTTCTGCATCCTCAATTAATTTATTGTTATGGTGTTCTCTGTAAACAAAGGAAGAGACTGAGACTCTTGTCAATTTGGAATCACTTTTAAAACATGGACACAGCAGATGGAAAATTCTGATGTTTTTCTAAGGCTTCTGAAAATGACACAAGTGAGTGGTAAAGTTTTAAGATCTTGGAGGATGTGTTCTGTGGTGGTGATCTGAGAGGGTGATGTGGTGTTCTGGGTGTGTTTTAAGGTGTTACTGGAGTTTTCATCATTGCCAAACACACATTATTATTTCTGTTTTTGACAGCAGAATGTCAGCTATAAAATCAAAAGATCCACTTCTATCAAAAGCCTTCTATCCCCTGCAATTTATCTAGTTCAGAAATTGAAGTAATAGGGACATAATAGCTAGTTTTTTAGGAGACTGAAAATATGAAGAGTAATACTCTATATACATAAAAAGTTAGGGGGATTGGTTTGTTTGCTTTCTCCCTGTTTCTATAGTGCCAGCATGTTTCAGTGTCTTGGAAGTTTCCTTTGAGAGCCTGAAAACATGTCCTTCAGAAGCACAAAGTGCCTTCTGGATGACTTGTTAAAGTCCTATGATTCTTACAGTGTCTTCCTGTGAGAAACAACAAATGTATTCAGAGGAACAAAGATGCATCTTTTAACAGTCATATAGCTCTTCAAATTATAAAGAAAATGCTGCAATTGTCTCCTGAAAACAAGTATTAGCTTTTTACTTCTGAGATGTAGACATATTCAAATACTGCCAGAGATTGTGTGGACAGGAGCTGCTGGAAGAAAGAACAAACTGCTGTGTGCCTGCCTCCTTCTGTGTCTGAAACTGCAGCCTGACAAACACAAAATACCTTGAAGCACAGCTGGTTGAAAGGAGGCATCTTTGTCTTTGCAAGCTGTTGCCTGTCAGCTGATTGTCAGTGAAGCCCCTGCATCCAGTATAGGTAAACATGTTTTAGTAAAGTAACTCCTGCAGCTGGGGGAACTCTGAGGTAAAAAACACAGTTCTGTGAACACCCGTGGTTGTTGATCTACCAGGATGTGTAATGACAGTCTAATGGGAATATGAAGCACAAGGAAAGTAAAAGTTGCTTAACAAGATGGTCTTTACTGCAGACTGTATATATCTTTTTGGCATCTTGTGGAGTTGTTTCCATGTTGATAAGTCTGTGTTTTCATTATTCGAAAGGTTCTTTGGAGTTGAGAGTTGATCTAAAGATTTTTTTTTTCATTTATGCTTTACCAGGTGATCTGAATGGAGAGCATGATTTTTTCCCAGACAGCTGTGAATTAACAAATATATAGTGTGACCTTATAGAAGGAAGAAATACTGTTAATACTAAAAATTCCTCCAAAGTTTTCCAATTGTTTGCTGCCTTTAATCTCAAATACAATGGGAAAATGACTTATACACCATATTAGCTTGGTGCATCCTTCTGAATGGTTGTTACAGGTATTAATAAAGTAGTATTTAAGCACTTCGTAAACTGAGATGGCTAATGCATAATGTTTCTAGATGTGAGGGATTGGGCATTTGTATTAGGAAGGCAAATCAAAGAAAAGTAAACAATGTACAGTGGAGGGGGTTTTTGGGGGGTTTTTTGTTTGGTTGGTTTTTTGTTTGGGTTTTCTTTTTAAATGTGGAAGACTCATATACTGAGAGAAATATTCAAATCTGTTCAGCCTCTAGATTTTCTTTTTGGCATCTAGATTTTGTTTTTCACCATAATAAGTATGAAAATGCAGGTAGTGAATTCTTTATTTAGCCATGTTTTCCAAAGAGAC
The DNA here is from genome assembly GCA_013396655.1 of Campylorhamphus procurvoides. NCBI lineage: Eukaryota > Metazoa > Chordata > Aves > Passeriformes > Dendrocolaptidae > Campylorhamphus > Campylorhamphus procurvoides. The sequence goes on along the minus strand of WBMV01002155.1, from coordinate 1,871,704 downwards.
CTGATGAGCTCCATCACTAGAAGCCAGTACTTGTTATTTCTGTCTGCCTCTTCAAGGATGTTGCCTGAAACCTGTGGAATTTTAAATGGTTCCTTGCTGGCTGAGGTGCATCCTTTCTTTGCTTGACACCATAGCAACCAAGTTAGATGATGAGCTGGAAGTAACCATCTCTTCATATATTACATGAAAAAGCAAAATGAAGGTTTATTTTTAATGGAGGAATGATTGTCAGCTCAGTCTCCCTTATTTGTCCATCTAATTGCACATTTGTTTTTACTTCAGACTTATAAATATGTCTTTGGTCTAAAGTTTATACATGGTAAGATAGGAGAGAAGATAATAGTAGGTCTCTGGAGAACTTTCTTGTGAGGAATTTTTTGCTAAATTTTATTTAGTTTCTGTTTTAGCTGTATGCAAAAGAAATCATAAAAGAATGCCAATGGGATGTTTATAAAAAATACAAATGACAATATCCAGATTATCAATAAAAATCTGTTAGCTTTCCTAATGAAAATATGCATGAGAATGTAAAAATAGTGTTTGGAAAGCATAGGGAAGAGTGATTCAGATTTGTTGGAACGGCTTTTTCATAGCTTGTCCTACTAGCAATTAAATTTTGCTGAATTTATTATAATAAAAATGCCTAGCTAGAAATTTTAAAAAAATATTTTTAATATAAGTAAAGGTGAATTATTTTCATTAGCAAGTTCCTTTTGGATAATGTCCTAGTTTAATTTGGAGAAATGGCTCTTCCTTTGGTGATCACGAAGCCCACATCTCTGCATTTCCAGTGCTATGTACTTCAGTAACTCCTATGTACAGGATATGTGTTCTATGTAAGGAGGTGGAAATGGGCAAGCTTTTCTCTAGCACTATGTAGGAAAGACCAGACTAAAAATATATGCACATTATTGCTGTGAAATCAAAGGCCACCTCTGCATTAGCAAGTGGTGTGGTATTGGAGGAAGGGACAGGGGATTGTGCTGGTACTGAGGACCCAACACTCCTGCTGTGTGCCTTTTTGAAAGCTTGGGTTTGTATTTGCTGTAGTTTTGAGGACTGGAGCATCTGTCGGAGGGTTGGAGAGCACTACAGGTGTTCTTGGAGTACATCTGCCTTAGTTTCACCTTAAAGGAATCTATCTGTGCCTTTCAAGATTGCTGAAAGATGTGATCCAAAGGATTATAAAGTGGGAATGATCAGATTTGTTGTAAGAAAGTGCTGCTCATATAAACTAACATAGTTGCATAGGACCCACCCAGAAACAGGTATGAAGTTTGATTCTAACTAAATTTTCCGTTCTGATAACAAGCAACTTCTCCTAAACAGGGAGTTTTATCAGCCCATCTAGATAAACATAACACTTCTATAAGAATTGTACTAATCTTTTTAATGCTTTTAATGAGGAGTTAGCAGAGGAAGTTCAGAGCAAAGGATGTTAGCCTGACTTTGCCCAAGTCAGCTGTGAACTCTTATTGTCCTGAGAGGCTTACCTTGAGTTCTGAGAGATGTTGCCCTTTCCCCATCAGCTGTGGTTTCAACTGCCAGGACACTGTCCTGGGCAGAAAACTGACCCTATTTCAGATGTTCTGTGGGTTTTACTTCCACAATCTTGATGTTATTGGGGAACCACTCCTCTTGTCTACTAAAATCTGAGTTTTATCTTCCCCCCTGCATTTCCAAACTTTTGGTAATTTGAATTTACATACTACTCTTTCTGCAATTTACTAGTTTGAGTCTTGGCTTTCACTCTTCCCTCATTCTCTTCTGAGAGGAATGTGTGCTGTGGATTCTGGCTCCTTTGTTTTTTTTTTGTTTTGTGGGTTTTTTTTGTTTTTGTTTTTGTTGGGTTTTTTTTTAATTTGTTTCTGTTTGTGGATTTGTTGTGGGGTTTTTTTAACCCCTTGAGTTAAAATCTCAAAGGCAGGGTAACTAGATAAAGCCAAAGTGCTACCCTCTGTGCTCTGTGCCAGTTTGCATAGTGCAGGAATAGGAAGGAAAGGCTTTTGGCTGCTTTGCCTCTTGCTATATTCTGCATCCACTTTTGGCTACAGCCAGACTTGTGGAAACAGGCAATGTGTGATAATGGAGAAAGATCTGCTTCCAATTTCCCTGTCCCAGGGGCAGAAACTGAGCTCAGGCAGGATTGTTCCAAGCAATGTGTGACAGAGGCTTCAGATTATGTGAGGGATGTTCCTTAGGGCCTCAGTGTGATAGGAAACAATTTCCTCTGATTACAGGACTCAGTCCTGGGTGTGACATAACAGTGGTGTTGGACTGGGCTTCTTTCTGAGAAGAGATAACACTGGAAGAGTTGAATATCAATCTTCTGTGCATCACCCATAAGTATTTAGGAAGAATGGGGTTTATTCCAGTTACATCTTTGAATACAGGAACTTTCTGTGAGAAGAGCATAAAATTATCTGAAAATACAGTATGCATTTTCATAGTATGCAGTATACAGTATGCAGGCAGTCTTCAGCCTGAACATCTTTCAGGGAAGCATTATATTCATATTTTGGTTCTGCAGACTGCAAGAGTCTGCAAAAAGTCAGTCTCATGGAGTGATGATATTAAACAGTGAAGCATACAAGCACAGTGATCTCCAGAGAGAACTGGAAATCCAGAGGGAATACACCCATGTTAGCTGCATGACAGTGCCAGCAGGATCTCTGTCATGAGAAAACAAACTTGCCAGATGTTTGTATCTGAAATACACCCCAAGCCCCTAAGACATCAGAGTGATTATTGTGTCAGAGCAAAGGCTTTTGCAGTACGTAAATTTTGCATTTTTACTACACAGGTAGAGGTGTATTTCAGTAAAGTGGGGTAAAGTTATTTTGTAATGAGGATGACAGTGAAAATCGATACCCTCTAGAAGCAGACTCAAAACTAAAAGAAAACCTTCTCTGTATTTTGGAGTGTGTGCTGCTGTTGTGGTTTGAGACTACATTGATAATGTGGAGACTAAATGGAGATTGATGTCAAAACACTTTAATTGCATATGCTGACTCAGGAGTGAAAGGATTTCTGTGCCTTGCAGGAGAAATGGTGGTCTGGCAGAATTGTGTGTGTCAGCATGAGGATTTCTGCCGTGCTATGCTCAGCCTGATTGCAGGGCTGCAGAGTCCCCTGGGCATGTCCATTTGCTCTTCTGGAGTATCTTTATTTCTTTCTTGTGTACCCTGGGAATCTCTTAGATATCCTGAGGTGCCTCATTTAACTGAAGCTTTTTCCTCTGTGTGTCTCCAGGAACATCTCTGACTGTCTGTCTCTTGAGTTTTTCTTCCCAAGAACCTCTTCCCACCCATCTCCTGTCCCTGTGGTGGCTGCTTTTGCTCACATATCAGTGTTGTGGTGCCATGGGCAGCAGTTCAGCCCACATTTGTGTGTTTATCCCAGTGTAGGAGCTGGCTATGACTGGTACAGAATGACTCATAGTCTTTTCCTCATGGATCACCTGGCAGCTCCCCACCATTCAAATATAACTGTGATCCCTCTTACTCACAGAAACATTTTTATAAAATGTTTTCTAGAACTGTTCAATAACTGAACCTATCCAAACCAGACAGATTGAGGGACAGATATGAAACCAATCACCATGTTGTCTTCCCTGCTTTCCTGGAGATGGCAGAACACTGCTCAGGGGAAGCAGGGAATTAATTTCTTGGGTTTTTTTGCTTGTCTGCATGGCTTTTGCTTTCCCTACTAAACTGTCAACCCATGAGTTTTCCAGCTTTTGCCCTTTCAATTCTCTCCCTGATCCTGCTGGTGGGGAAGTGAGCAAGTGGCTGCATTTACTTGGTTTCTCAGTTGAGTTAAACCATAGCAGTCCTTTTTGGCTTCTGTTACCATGACTAAAGACTCAGAATTCTGCTGGCTTTAGCGGTGATGATGTGAAATGCCACCATGCCCCAGCAGCAGGCAGCTGTTTGCTAGGGGTTACTGCCACCAGGGGATCATGCTGCTTAATCCAATTTGCTGTACCAAAGAATGGTGCTTTGAGAATCAGATTTTCACATCCTTCTGCTGCCTGCTCAGCTGTGACAGTCACGTTCCTCCAAGTTTTCTTGAAGTACCTGTGAGCAGTAACACTTTGAGTCACACAGGTGAGATCCTCAGAATCTGTGTAAAAACTGGGGGCACTATGGGGAAGAGTTAAGCTTATTGGAAGATAGAATGTCCTTCAGTAAGTTTGTTGTGCAGTGAAAAGTAATGCTATTTGGTTTATATCTGTTCTTGTGTTTTAAACGTCTCTGAATGCATGACACTATTAGCAGACAGTAAAATGCTATCAACAGCCAAAATTCAGTTACTTAATCACCTTTATGGAATTTGCCTCCATTTAGTTTAGAACTGTTGGCTGCTTTCCAATAAGAACTGATTTGTTGCAATGTATCCATAGGTGTATTTTTTTTTAAATTTTGGTGAGATATGAGCAAATGTAAAAATTAAAAAACATCAGTGCCCTTTAAAATAAGTTATTAATTAAAAAAAAATGTTAAGAAAACCGACAAACTGAAGTACAGTAGATGGTTGTGTTGGTTTATATTAGTGTATTGTCAGGTAACAACAGCCTGCAAACGGAAATATGATTGAAGGAAATTCAAGTGTTGGAGTAATGGTATGGTGTAGTGGAAACTGATGGCATGTGTTTAAGCTTCCTTTGTGTTTGGTTAAAAGGATGCTATAATTTCTCTGTAGCTGTGTCTTGAAGAGCAACCCAGTAAAGCCTAAAAATATTTCCAAATCTTTGAAAAATAAGTTTAATGGCAGAGCTCTCTTAAAGTTTTATTCTGGATAGTGAAAAAAAAACACTGTATCAATCACAATAAATAACACTTTCATATAAATTCAATGTTCTGTGCTTGAAATTATTTTGTTATCCGGTGTTTGATTTAAAACAAGACCAAATCATCCATGATATTGCAATTAAACAATGAGATAGAAAAAGAATGAAGGCAAAATGAGGTAATCAACAAGTGCAAGCAGTTAATCATGCAGGTGTCTTATAGGCATCAGCATAGAGGTTTTCTAGTTTTGCTGCCTGTGGCTCATGAAGAAGGTTTGTAGGACTGAATAGGTCTAGTCTGGAGAGTGTTGGACTAAGGTGGATTTCCCTGTGTGGTGCTTTAGTCACTGCCAGCAACTCACAGCCACTCTCTCCTCCCTCCCAGAAGGTTCAGCTGTCCTGGCCATGCTCTCCCAGATTCCTGTGCCCCTCTTTGCTGGCAGCTGTGGGAAACTGTGAAGTCCTTGACTTAAATTAAGCACTATTTAGTAACAACTAGGACATCAGTGTGTTATCAACATATTTTTTATGCTAAATTCAAAACACAGCATTGTACCAGCTACTAAGAAGAAAATTAACTCTATCCCAGCTGAAACCAGCACACCCCACAGCTCCATGTGGCTGCCAGACAATGAGACTTTGGCACAACTGTAACACAGATTCAAGAATAATATTTAGTTCCATAGGGGGAGTTTGAAAATAAATCTGTGGGTTTTGTGAAGGTCTTAATACATTGGTAAAACATGGTAGAAATGTTCACAAGGAAAATAATTATTTTATATACCAGCTAATAGTTATATACTGGTTTGTATAGGGCTATACAGCAAACATGAGGATGAAAGTAAGTTGGTAGTGAACTCTTTCACTGCCATCAGAAGGAGCTCTGATGGAGAACTGTGATATTTTACTCTTCAGTTAGGAAGCATCATAGTACAGAAGAACTGGATTTTTCTTGAGTGTGGCATTTCCTCCTTTTGAATTTTTTTGCTTAGCAACAGTTTCTTACTATGATCCTGTGGATGCAGTTTAATATTTATGTAATGGTAGTGCCCGTGGGCTTGATCACGATCAAAGACCTGTTGTACTAACATGCATATAAACACAATTTCTTTGCTCTTAACTGTTTCTCAACTGGAACTTCTAATTCAGTGTCATCAAATTAAAGCTCCAGGGAAAATGTGTCATGTTAGAGCTGCTTCTAGGTTAACAAAGCTGCATTATGACTTTTTAAGGAGTAATCTTTTCATTCTGTGGAAGAGACTTGGAATACAGAAACTTCCTTGAGAGTTGAAATAAAACTGTAAGGAATGTTGAAAAGTTAGTTTTCCCATAAGAATGAGATTACTGGTTTTGATACAGTGATATATGAGCAATTACGATGAATATTTGTTTTAAATATTTTCTTTCCTATAAGGCAGGTAAATGAGAGGTAATGGAATGCAGGAGTTTTGAAGAAAATGGCAATGTTTTGATTTTTTTTTTCCTCTTTGCCAGTCTCTTACAGTGCAAAATCAAAATAAAGAAGATAGGTCTGTGACTAGAGAAAAAAAATGCTCTTGAGCATTATTCACACTCAAAAGAGAAGTTTTAGCTTTTTGCAAGCAATGTTTTGACCGAATCCCAGACTCAGTTTTTCAGTACTGTTTCTTAGATAATTTCACTTCAATGGTCAAAGAGGAGAAACAAAAATTATACCAGGCTTCAAAAATTTAATTTATGAGGGAAGATTAATAGGCTTACTTTGAGTGAAGAAGAAGAATATATTTTATGGTGATTTTAGTGAAATTTATATATTTGGAGAAATGATGGCAAATGTTAAATGAACTCTTTATTCATGCAGAAAGAAAAGGGGGGAATCAAAGCCGATTAGGAAAGGTTGAGAAAAACCTTGAGTGAAACATTTTTACACATAAAGTAATAAATGTATGGAAAAAAAAGTACTGGAAAGTTTTTGAAGCCTAAAGCATTGATGAATTCTAAAGGCATTTAGTTTCTGAGGATAAGAAGATATGGAAATGACATAATTGAATGGAAGTGAGAAAAGCATAGATAAGATGCCAAGGTGTTTTTTTCATTTTAAGAAATGTAAGTACTTGAGGTAAGGGAAATGTATTTTAAAGCAAATTATTCCTTCTTTTTTTTTTCAAAAACATCTTTAAGAGATGAAAGCAAAGTTTGAACCTCTCATGTATCATATGCATACTGAGATGCACTCTAAGCATATTCACCATGCTTTAATGACCAACTTTTGTTGGCTATGAATGTCCAAAAATCAAATTGTAGTGCTTAACACATATGGCTTCTTGTAATTTCAGGCAGAGATTTTCTCATCCTTTCTGGTGTTAGAATTATCAGTGATATGGATGTGGCCAGATTAACACATGCATTGGTGGCTGCCCCACAAAGCACATCCAGAACCTCTCGATTTCGGCAGCAAACATAGGTTACCATAGGCACTGTTTTCCAAGTCATGCAAGACTAATGTCAGGGGATAATGAGCCCTTCCAATTATCAGACTCTTTTCTAGGAAAGTGGTCTTAAATATTTTATTGATCATGTTTATTGCTAGTGAAAAAAAAAGAACAGGTGAGGTTTGATGTGCTGGCATTTGCTGAAGCTGCAAGCGGGTTTGTCAGGGGCAGCTTTCCTAACAGAATTGTAACTAAGGAAACACCCAAAAAAACAAACCTAGTGTGTTAGGTGCCTTGTGATGTTTCTAGGAGCATATGCTTTTTAACCACCTCGCTTTTACTGTTATTTAAACCAGCAGATTCCTGACTGGGGCAGAGGAGGAAGATGGTGTGGTATTGTACCACAAAGAGCTCTGTGCCATCTAGCAGGTCTTGTGTGTCCTTCCCAGCTAGCAGACTAAGCTAAAGGAAGAGGAATGAGAGGCAAGGGTGGGAAAGATGAACCTAAAGAGACAATTTTATCCAGATCCTGCTGCTGTCCCAGATGTGCTCATCCTGCACTGTCTGTCCACCAAAGGGCTGGAGTGAGAAAGCCTCCACAATGCAATGCTGGGAACTGTGCATAGCTGCACAACTTCTCAGAGTTGGACCTGGTATGCAAACTGAGTTAGTTTTGGCAGAAGACTTAATGCTTTACTGAAAAAGAGGGGAAAAGTGAAAGTACAGATCAGCTGACTTGAAATTTTCTTTTCTATTATTTGAAGCTGTTACAGATGGGAGTAGAGATTGACCTAAGATAAAATAAAAACATTTACTCTCTGTTAATTTGGAGATGTATAATATAATGCATAGAAAACCAGACTTCATTAGGTTTACTGTTTACAAAACTACTTGTTATGAATACTGAGCTTGTGTTCAGATTAAAAAAATTCTGATAGATGGGAAATACTTTGTTGGACTCAAGTATGCAATTTCTCAGTAATACTCTCTTCATTAACCTTTCTCTTGTGTCAGAAAGATTTGTTAAATGTGTTGGAACAGTTCAAATGTCCATTAGTTTTTGACTTCTTGCCTGTTTATACCTCCTGTTTAATGGGACATAGGTTGCTTAGTTATGCTAAAGCTTTTCCAGAGCAGCTTTCCGTACCTGGATGCTTTTCATGAGACTTCATTAGCCCAGGGCTAATAATAACCTACCACAGCAGTATGAAAGACAGTAGATAATTTTTAAGTATTAACCTTTGTATCCAGACTTGTGAAAATACTGGAAATATGTTTAGCAGCATATCAGATATAGCTGACTACCCTTTTTATTTGGTAGCTCTTCTGAATTTGAGATGAATTAGAAGAGAAAATATGAGTTTAAGCAAACACCTACCAATTAGAAAGCTCATTTCCCCTCTTCAGAACTGAGCATCCGTATATAATGCAGGTTGTAGCATCCGTTTTCTCCAGAGGTATCTGGATCAGATTAGAACCTTCTCTTCTCCAGGCTGAGCAACCCCTGGTCACTTAGCCTGTCTTTGTAGGAGAGGTGCTCCAATCCTCTGATGCTTTTCTGGTTCTCCTCTGGACCTGCTATAACAAGTCCATGTCTTCTTGTGCTGGAGTCCCCAGAGCTGGACAAGCACGCCCGGTGGGGTCTCATTAGAGCAGAGTAGAGGGGCAGTGCCACCTCCCTTGACCTGCTGGCCGCACTGCTTTTGATGCAGCCCAGGGTGCAGGTGGCTTTCTGGGCTCTGAGTGCACGCTCTTGGCTCATGTCCAGCTTTTTATCCACAAAAAGCTCTCATTCCTTCTCCACAGGGCTCCTTTTAATGACATCTCCCAGTCTCTGTTCATGTCTGGTGTAGCCCCAGCTGAGGTGCAGCACCTTGCACTGGGACCTGCTGGGGTTTCCATGGGCTCACTTCTCAAGCTTGTCCAGGTCCCTCTGGATGGTATCCTGTCCTTCAGGTGTGGCAACTGCACCACTCAGCTTTGTGTCATCTGCAGACTTGCCGAGGGTGCACTCAATCCCATTGTCTGTATCACTGATTGAAGAGCACCAGACCCAAGACAGAGCCCTGATGGACACCATTTGTCACCCTCCTCCACCTACTCATGGAGCCATTGACAACAATTGACTGACTATGGATGTTCAGCATTCAGTCAAGTTGGAGACGCACTGAGTGCTGAAGTTACCTTACTTCTGAATTTAAGAACTGCTTAGATGCATTTTGTATATAAAAATTTTCTTCAGTCAAAGGGCATATTAAGTTACTATTAAATTTCCTCTAGCTCCATATTCATACACCTATATATAGAGAACTCTGTCAATTAAACCAGAAGTTAATGATAGTAAAGGATCGTCTGAAGCTGGAACACAGCTAAACCAATCCTCTCCACCCCGCTCCCTGTCAGGATAAACTGTCAGTAGGACCTAATTCCAGATCCTATCTTTTGAGTTACTTTGTATAAATAATTAATATACTCACACAAACATAAAAAATGAAAAGCAATTATGATTAAAGAGTTTCAGTTGAGGCTTTTATTGAAACTTAGGCATACATCTGCTTTAGGTGGAAAGGTAAATTTGTCTGAGTACAGCTGGGGATTTAAATAAAACATGGTTATTTAAAACCCTTTTAATATATATGTTACCGGCTCATTGAGACTTATCTCAAAATTTTTGTGACTACAAAGAAATGTTATGACAAATTGTAATAGAAAATGTGATGCCATGCATTTTAAAGAAGATTGTAAATGACTTGTGTTTAATGGCTTGCAAGTGCTACGTGAATAGAGTCCAGTCAAAGTTTTTTTTGTGGGTCCATTCCACTGAGAATCCCAAAATGTAAAAAAAACAAAACACAAAATGCTTAAAAATATGCTGCCATCAAAATTGTGTTTAAGGAACATACTGAAGTAGTGGTATTTATATGAGAAATACTAGCACTTGCCAATAGCTTTGTCAAAATGAGACATTTCAATGCAAGACTTAAATCTTTGGGGGTTTTCTTTTATCTTCTTTCTCTTTTTGTCTGTAGCAACACTGATTTAACAAACTTGATTTGGTACTTTTTTTTTTTTCCACTTGGTAGACCAACATGGTAATTTAGGTCTCAGTTCAGAGCATGCTGTTTTGTATGAAGTGACTGAAATGGTGTGTTTCTGGACAGCAGAGCATGTTTGAGTTCAGACCTCGTGAAAAAACTGATTAAATTTTTGAACCTGCTGGCTGATCCATGTCTTCCATGTGCTTGTCTAATATGGGTCTTTATTACTATGGAGACCTCTTAGATTACAATCATAGTTTAGACTTTTGAAAGATCCTCAAAATGTTTCATTAGCTATTCAGAAATGCTGGAAATCACAACTTAGACCAGCATCTTTTAGACACAATGTTAATTTTGGACCAGACTTTACCTTTCCTACACATACTGCTGAGATAATCCATCATCACGCTAAAGCAATGGAAATTCAATCCATCACTGCTGGATTCTGATACAGGGCTGTAAGGGGGATGCAAGTCATCTTCCTGGTAGTAATCAAACAGCTGTGATACATGCCACTTTAAGCTTGTATCATCCTATAATAGATGGTTTTCTTCTACATGCGAGCCTGCTACAAAATCTTCTGACAGATGGACTGTCTTGCAGAGGTTTCTTTTCTTTTCTTTTTTTTTTTTTTATGGAATTTAAGGCTGTGAACTAGTTATTGACAAATAGTACATCATCAGTTCCAGTTGAAGACACAGACTAATAAGTAGAACATTGGCACTAATCCTTATTTAATCAGCCTTAAAATGGTAATTTCAAATTGATGAGGGCATAGGGAATAGATTTTATACTTTTAAAGTGCTGCTAAAAATACCAGGAATGTGTGTATACAACCCAAGGATGAAATTGAAGTGCATTCTGCATGTATGGCGAGTGAAGCATGGCAGTGAAAGCTGAGGTCAGAGTCCTACTGGGACCAAAGAATTTCTTGTTTTAAAAACAATGCACTCCTGTTTAGAGTTTCACAGAGTGTCTGTGGGAGCACTGTTGCTTTATGTTTGTTCTGTGGCTTTTTGTTATTTACTCGGGTCCTTTCAAAAGCTGTTAAAACATCCTAAAGCTTAAGAAACTTTGAATATAGAAAACCAACCAAACTAGCAAAAACCCCAAACATACAAAAAAAAAAAAAAAACCCAAACGAAAAAGTGCCGCAAGGTAAAACTTCAGAGCTCATGAAACTGAATTTAGTTATCTGTCTAATGTAGTCCCAATATTGACAATAATTTCTCACTTTTCTTTATATTTAGATAACCTAAAGCAGATAGCTAACTCTTTGTTTTTTACAGTATAACACACTGATTTCTGTAATGCTTTTATTTGTTTAATAGTGATTATTATTAATAATTGATTATTATTCCTAAATATGTCCAATAAGTATTTATATAAAAGAAAAAGTAATTTTTAGCCACTTTGAGTGTTTCAGCACAAAGAAACACAGTGCAGCAGGAGAAGATTGCTTGTCTGTTCAGGTGGAGTAATACAAATATTTTATAAGCCTTACTGAGTACATTAGTCTGCAAACATCAATCTCAATCTATTTTGAAACTTAGTAAGGTGAGCCATGAAATACGTAACAAGCATACAAGTGATTTAGTTGGTTTTCAAAGTTTCCTAACTTGACTATTTTGAGATTTGAGTTTTATGTAAATACAGTTAATTAGTCATCTAATGCTGGAAAGTAGCTTCATTCTAAGCTGAGCTTAGAAGTGTTAGAGGGCACCAAATATAAGCGTGCCCATAAGGTATTTAAAGTATGATAGATGTGTCTTTGCATAGGCTTGAGCTGTTTAAGTACAAGTATTCATCTAACTAGAGCAGAAAACATTTAGTCTGGGCCAACTTGTTCTGGTAAGAACTGGGATGAATTCACCCAGTGCCAAAGTCTATGCCCCTTAAAGAAGACTGCTATTGGCACTTGTGTTCTTAAATTAATCTATGCTGTGATAGCTTGTTACACTGCAGCATGAAGAATGCAGTGTCTAGAAATTAGCTCGGTATTTTTATGTAGAGATAGTTACATGGATGACAGAAAGATCATGCTATATGGACAATATTTTGCCTGCTCTGAGAGAAAATAAGAAGAGTCAGACTAAATCAGTAATAAGTTTTGCAGCTTTAGATTCAGCAGCAGTTCAGGACAAACAATTAAGCCAAACAATTTGAAAAAGCAGCAAAAAAAAAGGTGAATGTATTATGAACTTAACCTGTTTTCCTCTCTTAGTTCTTGCTCCAAACCAGCAAGCAGAGTTAGAGCATGTTCATAAAGCTTCCGATAGTCAGTACAGTAAATCTGCTACGGATCATTCTGCTTTCTTCAGGTTAATAATCAGTAGGTTTAATTGCATGTATGTTTTTATTTATTCAATAATCTCCACATCCAGCAGTTCTGGAGTTAGTTTATGAACACACTTTCCAAAAAAAGAAGAGTAAGTGTACCTATACCTTATTTTCAAAAAAACATGTATACTGAGAATCCTGGGAGATATAGAAAGCCTCAAGCAATTGATGTGACACCTGGACTACTGAAGATAACCAAAGGAGATACAGAGAAATGGGTTATGCCCTTTGGTAGGCAGCAGAATTTGGAAGGCATGTTATAAGCTTATGATGTGCCTTTCTCTTTTGAAAACATTTCAAACCTAACAAACACCCACATGCATGCAAGCACACAAACAAGGCAGTTTTATTTTTAAAAACTCTTGGGTCGTATTCGATCTGACCACCTTCTTTGACAGTATCCTATTGTGAGTAAAACCAGCTAAATGCTGGCCACAAACAATCACAAGATCCTTTTGTTGTTGTCAGTATATTTTTGTAAGTTTTTTCAAAGCCCTGGTACAGCCGTGTAGACCATCCACAGCTATTTCACTCTTTCTAGGAATTCTGCCTCTGATGTCATCTCGTTACACGTAACCTGAGGCACAGTGTAGTATTATCCTGCTTAGGGTATTATCCCTGTTTGGTAGAAAACAGTAATTTATGCTTTGTAATTGCTTTCTAATCTTTGAATTGAAATTGATTGTGTGTCATATCCAAATACTGAATAGCTTATAGAAGCAGAGGCAGAGGGAAAAGAAGTGAAAATGTGATGTGCTGACGTTGTGTTCTGTAGAATGTTAACACCTTTTCAGTGGTGGCTTTGGTAAAGCATCAGAAAACCCAGGATGACACTAACAGAATTTCAGTGCCATTGATGGCATAAGCTGCAGACCTGTCAATCTGGACAGAAAGTAGAGATGATGCTTACAGAATTGTGCTTATGTTTTTTGCTGGAATGAGCTTCATTATGCAGAAACATACAAAAAACGACACAGAGAATTTCAAAGTTGAGTATGGTCAAAGTTGAGTATGTGGCACCACTAAGCTCTTCCCTTTATTTCTTCACCATTGCTCCTGGGCAAACCACAAAAGCCTGGCCTATTTCTGTGACTCGTTCACCACATGGTCTTTTGTCTGTTTCTGTAATTACTTAATGCCTGTGTAACTATAACTGGTCAACCACTGAACTGAGTTAAGTCAGCTTAGTCACCACCTGTCAGCACGTACTGAAATAAAGAAATCTCTTTTAAATAACCAAACACTGACAAATAATTTTGAGACTGATTTAGTGCCTAGTATACAAAAAGATGGAGAAAAAAAATGGAAGTTGATTTGTAAGAGTAGATTCAGCATTAGAATTGAGAGGAATTTGGGCAAAATACACCTGTTGTGGTATAGAGTAAGCCTCTAGCACTAACAAATACAAACTATAAAGTGTCTTAAACAGTGCAGTTAGGTAGAAGGCACTCAGTATTTTATATTCATAGGCTGGAGTCCAAAAGTCTTGGAAATCATATTCTCCGATACTGAAAAATATAATAAGCTCTTTACCAGTGGTTAAGCTATTTTTTATTCTGTCTTTTTCAAAATATGTTGGCTGATGAAAGCTAAGAATTTACAATATACTATGCAAGACTAATTATTTTTATTTTCTGGGGACAGTTTTTAATATTTTTCATCAGTTGTCGTATTTTTCCTAACACAGGACTTATAAAACAGTAAGTAAAAATATGCTATCATAACCATAATAGAACAGTTGCAGCTCTTTTTGTGTGTTTGTTAAAGCCTGAGGACCGGAATATTAGTGAGTTGGTTAGATAAAGAAAAGTGTGAAAGTTGCTTCATTTTGATGTGGTGTATCATGAGTTTATATGAGCACTGTAGAGGGGCTTATCCATTTCCTGTCCAAAAAAAACTTCACATGGTCTTGAACAAAGGCAGAGAGACCTTGTTGCCTCACACCACACTTCAAGGATATAGTATGATGATGATTGGTTAGTCCATAGTAGTCTACGGTTCTATTTGTCTATTAAAATGTTGATTTGAACTTAGAAAAGAGCAAATTAGCTTTTTATCAAAGGAACTATGCCAGGAGCTGTAATCATTTGCTCATGGAAATGCAAACCTAGGCTTGGTCAGGGCCCTGCTTTGCTGTTTCTTTTCTTGTTGATAACATGCAAGTAAAAACTGTTCTCTAAAAGTAGAATGCCAAAGGTCTGTGGTCCTCAGAAGACAGATTTGAATTTTAAGATATTCTCTTTTACCTTTTTGAGACTGTCTCTGAGGGAATAACTGAAGTAGAGTGGCAAAAAATAGTTGGGTTTTTTGTTTAAAATAAAAGCATGCATTTGAGGTTTCATCTTGTGCTATACCCCCATTTCATAACCATTCTGAGTTTTGATACCCCCCCCTTTTTTTCTTTTTTTTTTGGACCCAGGCACCAAAAAGACACTGTCTTTCTAACAAAAAGACAGGAAGGCTTCTTTAAGAAGCTTTTGAGTTACTCAGACATGTCATTTATAAACATTAAGCCTTATTTAGTAGGTGTAAAAGTTCAGGCTTTTGAGAAAGGTTCCAAATTGCTACCCTGCCTAACTCACGAAAAGGCTTCTTATAATCTAGAATAGATAAGACAGCTGCAAGAAGTGTAGCACAGTGCCTGCTAGCAAGGGAAAGGGGTTTATTCCAGATAATGTACTTTGTGGAAACTGCCAGAGATCTGGCTCACCCCCAGTCAGGAAGTATCTCGATCAAGATAAGATCATGATAGTCGGTCTCAGCCTTGCAGGGAAGGGCTGCTGGTTCTCATTGCACATGTTTGCAAGGAGTAACTTCCAAGAGCTGCAAATATTTCAGATTAGCTATCAGGGAGCAAAAGTGTGCTTGTTTTTAGCGTGACAATTGGCTGCAAGTTTCCTGTTATCACTATAAAAATCAAGGGTCACATTCATTTAAAATTTGTCTTTGTAATATCTTAAGAGGACATGCAGGGAGCAGAGAGGCTGGAGACATTCTTTACTAGGATAAAACAACTTTGGTGGTGGTTTACAACCTTAAATGTAGGAGAACCTAGTACTGTCTTCAGTGGGAATCCTATAATATTAGCTGGGTTTGTTCTTCCTTTCTCTAATCTTTAATTTTTTGGTTCAACTGTGAGCGTTTTGAGAACTCTCCTATGACAAATCTAGACAAGGAAGTCTGAATAATACTAATAAATCCTGCTTATCCATACTGAAAGTAGTTTAAATATCAGCACAAAGCTTGAGTGGTAAATAAATTCACATTTCCTAAGCACACTCACTTTCAGCTCCTGTCTGATGAAGTAAAGTTTGGATAACAGATGAAATGTAAGTGCAGAGATGGCTTGTTAGAAGCAGCATTCATTTCAGGTGTCAGCATAACTAATATGCTAAAGCCTTCACTTTCATGTAAGACATGAATGTCTTCAGCTGATATGTTACCTCTAATGGTATAAAAGACCTCACAGTAATTAGAGGAGGTGAAACTTGAATGTTCTAAAAGATGAATTTGGTTTATATAAAAACTCTTGTCTCTTGCTGAAAGAGTTGGTTTCTCTGCTGATTCATGTAAGCATGTGTTCCTGTTTCAAAAGCTGAAGATAATCGATTGTTGATGAGAAAAAGATTGGCTAGTTTGTTTTACTGATGCTTAAAAGTATACATGAATTTTCTCAGGAGCACCAGCATAGTATCTGTATAATCAGATGACTTGCAAAAACCTGTCAATATTGCATTATTAAATAGATGATTTAAATATTAACTTGGATTTTTTTTTTAATCTAAGTTGCTCAGTATATTGGAAACTGTCTAGATGTAATCTCAAATAGGCAATACAGCTTTGCAGAATTTCCATTGCAGCTTTTAATTTTCTTTGGCAGGTCTTGACCAAAATCTCCTCAAGCCCTCTGACACTTGGGCTGTTTATACAACTGCAACAGTATTAAGATTACAGAGGAAGTGCCAATAGTTGCACTGTAATTAAAGCTGCATATAAAGTAAGAAAAGGTTGGAGAGGTGGAGAGGAATTTTAGATGAGAACTCAAATGGAAAAAAGTTATTTTTAATATTTTTGCTTCACTTATTTATAAATTCTGTGAAGTAAAGGAGGAAGGGGGAACCAACTTCCACAGCACATTATTAGATGAGCTGGTATTTCAGTGTTGGATTCCCTTTCTGACCCTTTCTACTGGTCACCCAGCAAATCTAACTACATGTTCTTTCAGGCTTGCATCCCAAATTCGTCATGACCTTTTTATCTGAATGATGGAATTCAGGGGAAAAATAATACAAAAAACTGATGATTGTGTCTGTCACATAACCACTGACCATTCTCTTCTTTCCCAGTGCCAGTGTGTTGGGCTTTCTTTACTCATCTGACTCAGAGCCGCTTTCTGCGCTGCGGGGCCAGGGAGTGGGATGAGCTACCAGATACTGGATAGCTCACAAGGGAGAAGATGAGAACTGCAACTGGGGAGGCAGATGCAGTTTTGGATTATCTATAAGGCCTCTGTTATACAAGTTTGAAATTTGGTACTTTGACTCCATACTGACTGTTTTGGGGGTTTTATCATTTCAAGAAATTAATATTCGTGTTGTAAGATGGTTTAACACTATATGGAAAAACATGCATCAGAAATCTTGTTAGCAGCAATCTATTGGTAGTTTACTGCTGGCTTGCTTCTAACTGGCTGGTACTCTTGCTAGTGCAGGATGTGGAAAAAGTGCATGAAGGAAATTAAATTCCAAAGAGGGATAGCCACCTTAAAGGTGTCTGTTTCAAGTAATTTTATGCCTGCCCCTTTCTTCATTTAAACAAATTAAAAATTATGTAGTCATATTAGCCCTTGGCATTCATATTGAAAGTTTTAAGTCACTGCTTTGAAGATCTGAAGAACCATCACTTCCATTTTCTTCATTAGTAGTTTTTTTGGTCTTTGTTGATCTTAGCAATGTTTAGTATATGTATCCGTATATAGTGTGTGTGTGTGTATGTATAACTTTTAGAAATACTAAATTTTATTGTCTACACACACACACAAAACAAAACAAAAACACCAAACCAAGACAAACGTAGTAAAAACAAAAATGCATATAAACCTCAACATTTCCATACTGAGACATGGCTCTTACTGTATTAAATTGTTGTGGCCTCTAGATTCTCTTCTGACTTCCTTTGAGAGTCAAGTTCTAGGGGGAGCACTGTGTTCATCCATATGGGATTAGAGTCTTTCATGAAATCAGAAGTGTGGAAGATGATCTTCATAGCAGAATAGCTAAAAGATGCAAAAATGAGATGTAGTTAATCAGTGGCACAGTAGTAAAAGGCTTGTTCTGAAGGCTCCAGTCAAGAATATATTTCAATCCCAGAGGGTTCCCTTTCCCTTCTCTTCCCATGAAACTGCTTTTTGGTGTTATCTCTGCCTCAAGCCTCTTATCTCTGCTCCTTAAACTTCAGCATGGAAATCATAAAAAGGCAGGAAGCTGTGGCTGCAAAAGCTTGAAAAGAAGCATAAGGGAATGAGACTAGCAGTCATAAGGATTGAAAGAAGTTGTATCCTGGCAGGAGGAGACTTACCCCATATTTATTATTGATTTGTAAAAGATGCAATTAGTTATTGGTATATCTGATAGAAATTTTATCATATAAATCTTAAAGCATTCAATAATGTTATATCATTTTTTAAATGATGCATACATTTAGTTTTCCCCATGTTAAAAAAATAAGCAAAGATTCCCCCCCAAGAATAACAAGATAAAAATCAACCAAAAAACTGAGTTCAGATGTTTTTGACTTTTAACTGTCATCAATTTCTTAATGAGAAGAGCATAGATGTAACTTTTTCTTTTAATGTAGAGATCATCATTGCAGACCTTGGATATACTCAGATGTAATGCAGCAGAAGCAAATAAGACACTATGTAGTCCATACATGTGTTAAAATACACGTTTATATAATTTGAGAACAGCACAAAGATTACAAAAAATTGCTTAAGAAGAGTTCAGTTACAAAGTAAAAATTGTTTTAGTTTAGTGTTTTGCTCAATACTCTTTAATGTAAGTTCTACCATGATTGTTGCTTTTAGAGAACCCATGTTCTAAATTTGTAAAAGTATAACGACTGTGAACAGGTAACCTGTTGAATAGGTATTGACTGTTAGTTCCATCTGCTAAGTAATAGTTAAAAGGAATAATCTGATTCTTTTGAAAGCGCTTTTAAATATAACTAGCTTGTGATTGTTTATTGACCCACATCTTTCACAAAATGATCACAGGAAAAACTTTGACTTATGTTTGTGTCTACCTACTTAGACTTGAGGGAGGTAGAGACTGCACTAAATTAAAAACTTATGTAGTCTGAATGGAGAAGCATATAAGTATTCTTATATGTGTTACATGCATTTATAATATGTGGAGTTATGCATACAAATGCAAAAACATAAAGAAGGATGTAAAGAGGATTTCAAATAGCTCTCCTTAAAAAAAAAAAGGATAGAAAACAAAAATTGAAAGCAATTAGGACTGGAAACAAACATTTAATAGTCTGACTGAATGTGAAAGTACTTAAGAGGGAATGCTGAAATATATCCTTGTGTTAGCTGCAAAATAAGCATAATTTAGACACTGTTTCAGGAGATGAATTTGCATTTTGTGATGCATGATGTGGTCACTCAACAGGATAGTATCACTTGGATTCTTCTCTCCCTTGAATCGTCTTCGTCAGGCAACCCTCGTTTGGCATTACTTGTTCATTTTGCTGACAGAGTGTTTGAGAGGGCAGTGGAATGAGAAGGGTACTGAGGAGCCAGTGTCCACACAGAGGCAGAGGTGGTGTTCAGTGCAATCTGTGGTCTGTAATAGCCACTACCCAAATTTTGTACTGGTCAAATTAGAATAAAACAAAAATAAGATTTTCTTATAGTGGGCAGATCCCTATTCCTGGGTGAATGTCAGAATATATCGCAGCAAGATTAAAATCCCAAAGAATTTTTAGTAAGAGCGTATTGGAAGGTCCTGGTAGTTCTTCAGTCTTTGCCAACAATTGAAAAGTGTAAAACCAGCATTAAAAGTACATTTGATACTAAAAAGCAATCTGGCAAGAGAAATATGGCCCTGTATACAAATGTTGAGGTTGCTCAGCAAATCACCCATAATATAATTGCAACAAGATCAAGGAAATTAAGTATGAAGTTATTAGAATAGCACATTCTGAGGGTTTAAAGTAGGTACAATAGCCAATATTAATATGCTGACTTACGTCAAAACAAAAATGTGGCAAATTTAAAAGTTTTTAATTCTGACACATCAAAGCCTTTTGATCTTCCAGTAAGTATTGTTTCCTGTTTTGCACTAATCTCTTCAATAGCATTTTAAAATTTATTCTGTCTTTTGAATAAAGCTTAAAGCAGATATTTATGTAGTTTCAGGTGCCAATCATCTCATCATGTGTATCTAATACATTTTGAGTCCAGAAAACTGTTTTGTAGTTCTAGATTTAATTCTCCTGTATCTTTTTTTCTGCTATGGTTATGCTGTCTGTACCCAGCTACCATATACAGAGTTCGAATTTGTGTGTTGTTGGATTCACAAGCTGCTTAAAAAAAACAACAAAACTGTTGCAGGTAAAAACTACTGTTGAACAAGTAACAACTTTTAACAAAGTACTATATAAAAAATGTAGCATAGAATTATTACCAACCTGACTTACTCCTCAATTCCAGGAAATGGAAAGGCAGCTTGTAAGGGGAGGAGAAAACAAAAAATCTGCATTTTCTTTGTAAGCTTTATAATAACACAAAACCAATATGGATGCTTTAGTCCATTTTCTCTAGTTTTTGGAAAGTCTCAGTTGCTGAATTTAAGAGATTTTCCTGATGGGCACTGAGAAAGCTTGTTGTTCTTTTAGTAAGATTGATCTGCTTACTTGCCCTGTTAGAGTAGCTGGTTGTATGTGAAAAGTAATCACAGCTACAGATTGCGAGGGGTGGCCATGGGACTAGGAAACAAGCTTAGACATACTTGTGGTCAGAAGCAAAGACAGAGTAATAAAAATAAATGTGTCTGAAAAGGTTAATTTTAGAACCATCACATGTACGTCAAATATTGTGTCAGGAAAAATCGAGTCTTGTTAAATTTTATTGTTGTATTTTTTTCAAACATGGTGCACATACTTTAGGTGTTTGATTTTTTTTCTTTTGTGACTAGTCTTAATTATTTAAAGGCCTTTTATTAACAAAAATAATATTAGTCAGTGGTTATTTCAGAAATGGCAATTTTCTTTATGTGAAAGTTAAATATATTCTTTTAGCCTGATAATAAAATGTCTGTACAGCACACTGCCCACAGGGAGACCAGCTGCCAGATGAATTATCTGTGCCTCTTTGCCTCCACTGGGGAAAGCAAAGCAAAGCTGTTCTATGACCAGTGGAGAAGTCTGAAAAGATCTTATCTCCAGTTCAGTAAACAGTTCTCAATCTTGAAATGGCAGTCTCACATCTAAGTGAGGATCTTGGAAAAGTGTGGGGATTTTACCTAAATTTTACCTAATAAATTACTTTCTTCAAACTGGAAAACCAAAGAAATGTGCCAATAGTACAGGGAGCAATAAAAATGCAAGACAAACATTAGAAGCAAAAAGGAGATTTTGTATTTCTCTAAGAAAGTCTGTCTTTCCTGATGGAGATGGATTCTTGAGAAAAAGGGTTTTATGCACTTTTAAAATGCTGAAGAAACAAACTGCTTTCCACCCAGTGACTATCAACACCAGGTATATATAGGAAGTAGAAAAATGTATATATAATACTTATTTTAGTATACATTTATATAATATATATGTAGATATTACTCTGTAAGTAGGCAATAGCATGAATACACTAGAGGAATGACACAGAATTTCCCCCATGCCTATACATTTTGATCTGCAGTAGGCTAATTTTCTTAGGTCTGTTCAATCCTACAGACTTTTACTGCCTCTACTATGAAAAAAATTATTAGCTTGAAGTCAGTGATTTAATGTGATCTGCTTTGAATGGGTGTTTGTTTTTAGAGCAGTCTTAGTAATGCTGTGTCTGTGATTCCTGATCTGACTGGATTTTGAAAGACAAATCTTGGTGTTGAGGGATTTTCTTCTGCCATTTGACGGGAGCAAAAGAAGGAGTAAGGAAATACTTTATTCTTGGACATTTCTTGTATGGAAACACAAAGACCACTTCTGAGTTGCTAAATCAAAGCTGCTACTCGGTGTCAGAAGTACAAGGAGTAAGTGGAGCCATAGTTCAAGCTGCCTGCTCTGTGTAGTGGCCAGCAGTGATTCTGTCTTTTCACTGTTTCTGGGAATTTGTGAACCAATAGATTCAGAAACACTTGTCAAAAGGTTAGAGGTCTTCAAAATATTCAGTGCTTGGAATTCCACCGAAGCAGCAGAGGCAAGAAAATTGTAATAGCTGTCTATACTTGATGAAAAAGAAGTATTATTTGTATTCTATTTGAAAGCAGATGGCTCACTGGTCGGTACAAATATACCAACTAGAAAATAATGAAATAATGCTTGTCTAAAAGTGGTATGTGTTGGTTCTCTTGTCCAGTGGCTGTTGCATGGAAGGGTATGGGCATTTCTATGCTGGAGAGAGGAGATTTAGTGACTAAGAAAGACAAAGCTGTAGGAAGACAATACGCTTTTCTGTCCAAAGAAAACTTGTTTAAATCCTTAGTGAATTGGAGAAAATTGTGTTTGGGTATTTCCTCAGTAGAATAATAAAGTCATAATTTAAGTTGGAAGGAGCATCTACAGTTCAACTAGTCCAAATGCATCTTTCCAGTATGTCTCACTAGGTCAGGTTGCTCAAGGGTCATGTTCAGTCCACTTGTGAGCACCTCAAGGGATGAAGATTGCACAACCTTCCTGCGTTAACCTGTTCCAGTATTTAACCACTCTCATGGTTTAAACAAACAAAAAACAAAACAAAACAAAACAAAAAAACCTAAACCAACCACTTCCCTAACCCAGCAGGCTTCACTGGTACCAGCACAGCCTAGGACACACTTCTGGCCCCATTTGACTTGTCCTCTAGAGACCCAGGTCTCTTTTTCTTCAATAAGGTGCTGTGTGTAAGGGTATAATTGAACTGCAATGAGAATTCTCAAAATGAAAAAAACAGCTCGTGCTGTTCATACACAGGAAATAATAAATGCTAGTCAGTTCTGAGCTTTTGCCTGTTTAATTTGGTGAAGAGGAGCTTGGATGGACTTTGTATTTCTTCTTTTTAATTTTGCACATTTGACTTGTTTTAATTAGATTTCTGATAAAGTTCATCCTATCGGTTTATTGGTGGAACACTTTGTATTCTAGAAACATCACCTGCAGAGGTAGGGGGTTTTTTGTTTGGGTTTTTTTTTTGTTGTTTTTTTTTTAAAAATGTTCCTTTACCCAGTGTGGTTGTAAGAGAATTATGGTGTGTTCTGTTTTAGATCACAGGAGCAGTAAATTACTTTTAAGTTCATGCTGGACGGTGGTTTGTTATTTAACATTAAAAATGCTTACTTTATTTGTTAAAGAAAATCAGAAAATACTCCCAGTGAAATCATGTTCTGTGTCTGATGGTTTTTTTTTTCTTTTTTTTTTTTCCCCTCATTATTTTTACTATTCATTAAAATCACCAGCTGGGTGGTTTCTTTAATTTACTTCTGAATCTCTTTGGAAACCTCTTCTAACAGCAATACTTTACCTCATGCATATATAAAAACAGATGCTGACCAGAGAGCAG
This sequence comes from Campylorhamphus procurvoides, assembly GCA_013396655.1. Classification (NCBI taxonomy): domain Eukaryota; kingdom Metazoa; phylum Chordata; class Aves; order Passeriformes; family Dendrocolaptidae; genus Campylorhamphus; species Campylorhamphus procurvoides. The sequence goes on along the minus strand of WBMV01002155.1, from coordinate 1,848,361 downwards.
CTTATGGCTGACAGAGTGTCAGCCTTATGTGCAACACCTGCCTCATCTTTTTTATATGCTGTAAACAACAAGGTGCGAAATAAGCACACTGTGAAGCAACTGAAACACAAAAGGAATTCCAATGGAGTTGCAATGTGAATGATTCCATTTGGAAAAAATAAAGGTGCAAAATATCTAAGTAAAACCAACAAAAGCAATGTTTTGTGTTTTCTCCAGGTGCATTTTTCACAGTTTTCAAAGTTAGTTTACTGCATCTTTTAATCATTATATGTATGTAGGCAGAAGGCTAATTAATAGTCCTTTTTCTTAAAGCAAATATTATTGGTATTTATGTGCAAGTCTGTTGGTATTATCTGAGATTTTTTCCAAACATGCAAACTCTTTCTGAATCACAAAAGATAAAGGGTTGGATGGGGCTTAAGTGTTTGCTTATCTTAGCCCCCTGCATAGACATGAAACCTCTATGTTGTTTTTCAAGAACATTTCACAGTGGTGGGTTCAGATCATCTGATTGCTTTAGTTCTTTTATAAATGGATTTTCCTTTCCATGTGTCTCTGATGGTCGAATGTGAGTGTTTTCTTGAAAATCAAGTCCATCCCTGTGCCCTCCAGCAGAGGATGGGGTGAAGCATTGAACTGTTCTCACACCGCGTTGTCTATCAAGAACCCATGATGAGTCTGGAAAGCAAGCATTTGATGAGACACAAACCCCCCCAGGTTTGATGTATGATTTGCACCTTTCACTGCAGATCTTACATTTTCATTCATGTGACCTTGGAAAGCTTTTTCCTATGTAGGTTTATGTTTGTGTTATGTGTTCTTCAAGAAATACCACAAACCTCACATAGAAAGAATAAGTGTCTGTTCTGTGTTGGTCTAAAGCTGGCAAAATGAATGAGTTTTGTACATATTTTGCTGCGTATGATATAGACACTCAGCAAGGCCACAAGATTTAAGCCTTGTTCCCCTACTCCTTCAGTAGTTCTGCCTTGACTGGTGCAAGTGCCAGCCTATTGAATGTGAAATTTGTTATTTGAACAAATGCTAGTTGCTGTTTCAATAAGGTCAATTCCAAACTTCAACTGCCTGATCCAAAAACACACTGCCTGGATCTATAGATACATTACCCATTAGTATCTTGCCTATTTTTTCTAACCTTTAAGCTGGAAAATAACTTTCATCAGTTTTAATTGTAGTTTTGTTTTTCTGGTCTCTGTCACAGTGGCTTCAAAGTGGTCTTTTATTCTTTTGCTGGAAGGGAATGTTTTATCAAACAATGGAACTCCTATCTTTACCCTCTTTTTTTGTGGTAAGAATACATGTTCTGTCATAGCCAGTTGTGGGAAACTGTATGAATGTTGAAACAAAGAGTATTATTTGTGCAAAAAGATCGTAGCATACAGTATTTCAGGCTATGAATCATGGCCACATTTAAGGAAGTCCAAGTCATTTACCTCCATGGCACCATTGCCTTCAGAGGACATACTCAAAAACTGGTTTATAATGTTCTGTGCCATAGTTTAGCAGTCTCTGAGCCTATGTTTTCCAGGCTGTTTTTTAATATGTGAATTTTGATTATATTTGAATATATATGACTATATAGATTTCGGACCCTTAAACTAGCCACATGTGCACAATAGTCTTTATAGAAGCTTTCTAATTTTAAAGGAGCTTTTCTCATTTCCTGTAAAATGAATACTTATTTTAATAGTATTTTTTCAGGGTGAAAAAAAGAAGTAATACTTTTTTCACCCTTAAATATTAATTGCTGAATACTAAGTGTCATCTAATTGCAGCATGTAATTCCTTCAAGTGTCTTATTTCTTTAGCTTTTCCTCTGTCCATAAAGAATTATGTCAGAATATACTTTCAGAGGCAGTGGTTGAGGTGGTGGTTGTTGGTTTTCTTTGTACAGATGGCAGTTCTGTGTAAAATTCCTTGTTCTAGGAGCCTCCTTAATCTTATTTCTTACTTATGAGCTTTTCCCTTACACATGTGTGCACCTCACATGCAGCTGAGCCAGATTTCTGTTTGGGATTCAATTCCATGTCAGAATCATGACTCAGGTGTTCAGAGTAGTGGGAGCACCACCAGAATTAGCGATGTGTTGCAGGTCAGCAGATAGTATTGACCTCTCCAGGTGCTGCGTATCGAAGCAGTTAAAATTAGCTCCTGTCTGGCCACCCTAGCCAGGTGTATGTAAGTAATAAAGCTACCTTAAACTGCTTGTGGCTCTCTGTTAGAGCTCCCCATCTTGTGACAGCATTACAGACTGTCACTGTTGTTTACATTTCTATTTGTGTGGTTGGAGATGCCACATTAAAGAGGGCAGATCCCTAACTAGGGAAAGCATTTATTTATATGTGATCTAATTAGATGTTTTTTCCTACTGAAACCTGTTTATTCAAATAAATATGATTCACAAGGTCTTTAAGAGGGGGTTTAAGATTTCTTGGTGCCTCTTCCCAAATCTAAAAGTCTGTTCAGTGTGAAAATTATCCTGGGAACACAAGGAGCTCTCATCCACAGATGGATGAATATGGGTTGTCCACAACAAAGCTTTGGGTGATGCTGGTGACTAATGTGCAGCTCCTGGACCAATTTATGTACTTCTGAAGCAGTGGAGGTCACTGAGCTCTCAATACTTTATTTTCAAGAGACTCAAAACAGTACTTCAACTTTGACTTCCCTTGCTGATGTTGAAACAATGAAAATACCCTCTTAAGCTCTTTAAAAGCCATTTGCCTTTAGTTAGGTGTTGTTCAGCTTTTCTCATGGCAGCTCAGAAAATGCTCAAGCAGAATAATGATTGTGTGATAGTTCGTGGCATGTCACTTTTGACCTAATAATCAATTAGATTCCTTTTCTGGAATTCCTTTCTGTTTCTCTAATGTTGTATTCCAAACAACTTTTTATAATCTAGGAATTGCAATGGAAAACTTGATAGTGAAATCCAATAGCTTATTTCTCGCAGAAATTGTGTCTTTCATACTTGGTAGTTTTATTTTTACTGCTATATTAATTTTCCCACTAAAATATTTTGTGTCAGCACAAGCTTAAGTGTCTCTAGGACACAAAAACACATGAAAAACTTGAGCAGCACATGGCTTTGAGAACTTTCACTGATTTTATAAGTATTTTTTGTTTTATCTCTATATATTTGCTGTTGAAAGTTTTCAGATTTTTTGGGAGGGCCTGATAAGCTCTAAGGACTTCTCTGTATGGCAATCATTCTTTCAAGAGTAGGAAATACACAAAGGCAAAATAATTGTACAGAATAATCAGAGTGATGCCTTTTCCTTCCACTGTAGGGTAATTAGGACATTTTGCATGCTGCTTCAGGTTTTAGCAAAACATTTTATTATATTTCTTCTATAAAGCAGAAAGTTCTAAATCACTCTGGTACTTTTAAGTCCAAATCTAACAGGTTTTTAGTCTACATTTACCAAAAAGTTTCCAAAAAAACTTCCTTTAATCTGGCACCTGATTTTTGTAACAGCACAAACTTATAAACTTTAGGTAACCCTTCCAGCTGTCCACTGAGGGTTTTCTTGGACCTGAGTAACCAAGAAGCTCCTCAATTACCTCAGAATCCATGTTGATTGTCAGGCTGCCTTTTCATGTTTCTTACAGGGATTTGCTGTTTAGGTGATGCTGTAATGAGGTAACATTAAACTATGTAGTGTGTGTTCCAATAGAATCAACATGCGTACATCCTGTGCGAAGTAAATTACTGTTTAAATTTTGCTATGCACTTTAGAGTAGTTTTTCAATGTTTGGAAGCAGCAAGATTGAAAAAATGAGCAGACTGACATCCTCAGCATTGCATTTCTTCCTTTGGTCAATTTAAATGAGAACTTCACAGAGATTTTGCATTTTTGTTTAATTTAATTTATTCATCAGTTTTATTGAAAGTAATATAAAGTGACACTTAATTCTATCATATTTGGCTAATATGTAACTCAGCTGTCATGCACCCAGAGAGATTCTTTAGGGTGTTCAGCTGTCATTTGCAATTTGATACAGTTTTGTAGCATGAGAAAGAAAAACAAATATATTCAGATTTAAATTTGCCTTTCTCTGTGAGTGCAGGGGAGGGATCTGATAACAGCCTTTTTAAGACTTGATTTTCATATATTTGCTTTGATAATACTGACCTTGGGCTTCTATAACAAAAACAAAGATTCAGAAGCTCAACAAAGAAAGATTCCTGCCAAAACATTCTCTGAGATGCCTGTAACGTGCCTGCTGTTGGGAAGAAGAGGTCAGAGACAGCAGAAGAGGTCAGATTATATCAAAGTAACAACTCACCCAACAAAATAATTATACACATAGTATTAAATTCATGTCATTCACTGATAGTTCTATCTCTTTGGCAACTCCCGTTCTACGTCTTCCCAAGTGTCCCTTTCTATACTTGGTACTCAAAATATTGAACTAAACAGTATAATTTACAATTGAAGGAAATTAATCTCGGTGGAATAAATCAAATATGTTACCCATAAAGGGTAATCATCTTTCATTTTCTCAACTGTTGTCCCATCCTAGATTTCCTTCTTGTGAAGTAAGTTTCCATGCTTGTGAAATAACAGATGCCATTTCTTTATATTGTATAATGAACATTTCCTTATTTTAAAAAATATTATGTTGGATAATGAGAACTCATAGAACTTTAAAAGCTACTTTATTGTTACAATGAGCAACCAGTATTATTCCTAAACTTTTTTTTATTGTCTAGACAAGTTTTCAACACAAATAAACCAGGCTGCCATGATAATATATTTCAAGTTTTCTTGGTACATCGTTCCTCTGTCATGGTTTTAACAGTTTATCCAACCTCAAGAGCAGTGTATATAGGAGTAGCATGCATAGCAAACCCTTTTTTTGGATGTTGTGGTTCAGCAACTGACTTGCTGGTTTTTGTTCAAGTGCTGCCTAAAGGGCAATGAGGTTAAATTATAAAGAAAATAAATTAAAGAAAATAAAAAAGTCTTTTATCTTACAACTCCAAACTTCCTGTTTGTAAACAACTGAGTAAAACGTACATAATCATTATTTGTTAAAAACTTAAGCAGTCTGTGGTTGCCTCACTCCTACGTGAAACTTTTTCTTTCCTTCAGAAAATCTTTTAAGCTTTATGTCTAGCCCTGGAACTTAAGGGACATGGGAAGGAAACTTAACTTCGATTAACGTTGTTTGCAGCTCTTCCTGCTTCATGTCTTTTAGTGAATGCTGTGCATCCAGCTTTAATTGCCTTCCTGATGCTTTTTTTTTTCCGTAGACAATTCATAGCACTTTCATTATAGCCTGGCTATTTGCAGATGAGAATAAATTTAAAATGCTATAATTTTCTCAGAAAGCCTCAAAGTTGTAATGGTTCTTTCTCTTAATTTATTGAAAATATATAAACACCAGTGTCATACGTGAAACTGCATTAATGGGAAGGATCATTTTCTCTTGAGGCATACATTCTTTTCTGAGACTTTTGGAAGATGAAAGGCAACTTTGACTTTGGGCTTCTATATTATTGCTCAGAATAGCCTATTAAACCACTAGGATAGTTTTGCATTACATAATTTGTACCAACTAGAGAAAGACAACTGCAAACTTAATGAAAAATATAAATAAATGAATGATAAACTAAGAAACTACATTTCATGTGCCCTTCAAAACATTCTTGGTAAGCAAGACTAGTTTTACTGAGAACACATCACACGCTGTGTTCCTGGAATGACACAGTGCCAGTATCTGAGTGATGGATGCTTTCCCGATCCTCCACACACTGCTCTGAAAGACCATTGCTTCTTAATCAAGGAAAAAACAATCCAACAATAAAAGTGAGAAGAAATTAATGGTAGTACCTCAGTTTTAGAGAGGGGAAATAAAATATAGAATAGGTGGGTTAGCAATATTTGCATTGAAAGCCCTTGAAAGAACTTTTATGTCACTTTAGCCAGATTTGTAAGCATTGTATGTGTGTTATTCAGTGAAAACCATTCACTTCATAAATAATTAATTGAAGATGGTAGTTTGTTTTCAGTTGCTGATTCCAAATTTGAAGGGGAAAAATAAAGTATTTTTAGCAGCATTGCACTATTGAGTTGTGATATTTGTATTAAATTTTAGGAAGGTACTTAAATACTTCTCTATTGAAAGTACAGGCTTCAGTGGGACTTCCAGGATAGATTGTGACGGAATTTTTTTACTGATGCTTAATTTTAAAATGATATTTCAGTTTGCATCTTTGTTCATGTAGTTATTTTTCCCTTTATGTACATTTATAACATGTTTGTAAACTCTTCCTATGAATACTTCAGTGTAGCCAAGATTATACCCTAGATGGTTCACTGATGCATCCCTTACTTAAGGAGAACAGTACAAATGTCTGCGTTTGGAAAACAACGTTCCTTGTAGTTCTGTCTGCCGTTCAAGAACAAATTGCTGCTCTTATTTTTCTTTCTTGGAAGAGACTGATCACCACAAACTGGGTGCCCTAGGAGTTTTCTGTAATTCAAAGTGTGTCTATGCAAACCTAAGAGGAAGGAGTAGGACAAGGTAACACTGACCAGGTCACAGATGTTGTACTTAGTTTTAAATCTGAAAGAAGTCTGTGCTTACAATTGCTAGGTATTTGTGTCTTAAACACATACAACACTTTCAAAGAGTTGGCTGGGAGAATTTTGGTGAGAATTGAAAGATTTTCTCAAATGAACAACAGAATTAGAAAAAAAAATAAAATTCAGGTTTCACTTTCTAAAGCTATTTGTAATACATAATCTGTTCTCTTTAGAAGTGTGCCCTAGGTATTGTGTTTTCACGTATGTTGAGCGTGGGTGATCTATGTATTCTCACTTTTATATTCTTACAGGTAAAAATCAATGAAGCAGAAATTGTTCTACCTTCCAATTTGGTGTCACTAACTACAGAATAAGGAAAACGTTTAATTCCCTTGATTTATGTCTCAATAACTGTTTACATATTTTGTATACAGGGGAATAATTACAGTGGGTTTCAACTAAGAATTCCTTGACACGTGTTAATTAGGACAGTTATTTGACTGTAGTGTGGTTCCACAGCTCTTTCTGTGTTTGTTAAATGGATAATAAAGATGTGATATATTTTGTCAAGTTAAAATATTAATGGTAATTGTCAGTAATATTTTTGATCAGGAATTAATTGTATGATCAGATTGTTGTGACATGAGACATCTTGATAGATACTTGAAAGATGAAAATGCATGTGAGCAAGCAATTTATACAGCTACTAAGAATTGTTAATAAATTAACAGTATGTTAACAAGTGTGGTAAAAAAATAATTTAGAAAGAAGGTAAAGATCTGTGTAAGGAGAAGATCCTTAGCTTGCTTCCAATATCCCAGCATCATGGTCTGCCACACTACGTAACAGGTACACAAGAACAGAATGAGGTCTTATTGGAAAATAACTGCTTCAGCTGAAGTAAAAGTATTTAAAGTTTTCTTCCTAATTTCCTGCTACAGTGAACCTGTGGTTTCTGATTAGAATTGCCATGGGTGGAAAAAAATCCACAGCCTAGTAAAAGCAAGAGTGTTAATTTACCTCTGTTCAAATCTTGCTCTAATCTGATAAATTGATCATTACAATTTTGGCTGCTATTGAATAAAATAACTTTTTGTGTCTTCCTAAGTTTTTTCTAACTCTGTTCCCTGGCTTGTTCTCTAAGTTTTCAAAGTGAAATATTAGAGGTTAAATGTAATTGAATAATTTTCTTGTCTGTTCTGTACTTCCCTTGACTACCATCTTACCAATATTTATCTTGAACTAGAAATCTTCCATGTGGTTAGTTAAGGCTGTTAACACTAAATTGGTTGTTAACTAACTGGATTTGGCAAAGATTCATTGGTAAGCAAGGATTTCAATTTGAAAAATTAAAAAAGTCTCTTTGCCTCAAAGGATGTGTGAGTGCTTAAGGGGAGAGTATTGTGAGAAAGTACAGGATGCACTGAAGAATTTGTTTATTTGGGGTTTTTTAAATGCAGCTAAACTCTAAGAACCAGCAGAAATACACATTCAGCAAATGTTCACGAATATTAACAGCTTTTCCACCATGATTTTTATGACCACAGATGCATAAAAAATAAAATTTTAGTCACTACAATTTGATTGCTAATAAGTAGAGTATTCATTTGAAAGTAAGGGAATGATAGTAGACGTCATTACTTCTAAATTTCCTGTGAAATCTGATGTATGATTCACGATAAAGGGTCTGAAGTTCATATCTTGCCTTAGCATAATTTCTTTGTTCTTCACAAAGTAAGCGTGTCAGCGTCCTGGTTCCTCAGCTCATTTAAGTTATGATGTTTTTATTAAATTATAGATATGAATCATTCCAGTGATTTGGTATGTGGACTGGCAGAGGCAATTATTGGAACAATGGCTAAAACAAAGTCTGAGAGAACTGTTTTCTTCAACAAATAAATTGAGTTGCCTAGGAAAATTAATTTCCCCAAGAAATGCAACCTATGTCTTTCTGTTGTATTCTAGCTTTCTACAAGGAAAAGAGCATAAACCCTGTATCTATTACTCATTTGCTGGTTTGTCACCATGTTTTCTTTATTTCTTCTTTTTAATGCTTTTTTCTTGTTATAAAGTAAGTGTTTGGTTTTCAGAACACATTCCTTTTTTCCTTTTTTTTTTTCTTTTTGTGTGTGTGTGTGTGTGTTTTGTTTTGGTAAGAAAGTTGCAGAGATCAAACAGATGGACTGATTTGAACCATTGGTGTTTGGCACTTGATCACTTAATGCTCCAACTGAATTGCAGAGTTGTTTTCCTCTTTGATGGATAAGAGTGGTAGCATTCTAATTTCATACTGATACAATCTTTAGTTTTATTTCCTTAACGTTTGAAAAGTAGCTTGTTTAATAGATATCATCTCAACTGCATCTTTCAAATGCTTTGAAAACTGTAAGTGTGCCTCTCTGCAGAAAATGTCTGAAATTTTACTTCAGTAAACATTAAGTTTTTAAGTTATACTTTAAGTATATGTCTAAGTTATAGTACAACTTATATTTGAAAAGGCACATTTTATTGGTAGTTGGTTGAGACCTGGGAGATAGTTTGAATGCAGAATGTTAAATCAATAGAATCATAGCAAGGAGTTTACAGGAACAACATTTCTTGAAGAGCATTGCTGGCAAAAATAAGCAGTGCTCTCTCATGTGGGTTCCATTAAAATAGCTAAATAATTTTCTAGCTGTGCTTTTGAAATAAGTGCCAAAATCACAAATAGCCAAGTTTAGACTGTGCCTATGATAACAGCAAAATGAACGATTTCTGTGGACTTGTGTTATTGGTTCCAAAGTCCTTTAATCTTGTGTTTTTAAGGATGTTTTGGAAAGCATCTGGTATTTGTGTTCTGAATAGGAGATAGGAAACACATCGTTGATTGAAAATACATTTAATATTCAATACTCCATAGTGGGCAACA
>WBMV01002155.1:1818571-1835307 GCA_013396655.1 Campylorhamphus procurvoides | reverse complement strand
GACTAGGAAGACAATGCCACACTGCCTTGATGGGGGAGATGTCAGTCTGGTGGGAGGGGGCCTTGAACTTGCCCGTCAGTGACTTCCTTTCTTACCTTTCATGCTGGGGAAGAGAGAGAAGCAGCAGCAGCCCAGCCTCAGTAGGCTCGGTTAGATAAAGGAGAGGACTCTGTGCTTCCTGATGCTGAGGCTGCTCACAGTCTGAAGGATACTCAAGAAGCAGGATCATCCCATCCTGCTCTTGCCTTTGCTTTCTTCTCTAGGGAAGGGATATCCAGGGGAGTATGAACGCCTAGTTTGAGTTTTGTCTACCAAAGTATATTCAAGCTTCACTCCCATCAGAAACTGCTGTTGTTGTATCTGTAGTGATACATTTTTCAGGCAATTAACATTCCACCTGTCATTTAGTGCAACTAATGTAGGAAAACACTGCAGAAGCCAGGCAGTGAAGAGCAGCAGAGCGCTACTGATTTTTAGAAGGCTGTTTGTCCTCAAGTCAGGTGAGGTAAAATATACTCCAAGAACTCTGCACAGAAACAAAATAGAGCATAACTCCATTTTCTTTCTCTTTTCACTGTTACTTTGGGACAAAATGAACCGAGTCTTAATTTCTTGATTCCTGCTGAACTTATTTATTCTATAAGGTTTGTTTTGTTTTGTTTGTTTGTTTGTTTTAAATGGAGTGAGCTACTACTTCTACAAGTTTATTCTGAAGATGTTGGGGTTTAAAACTGTGTTCATTTGTTCATCTTTTTCTTATACCTTCTTTTTTTTTTTTCCTGTGTGAATACTTTTATATTGCATTGTGTTTGTTTAATGAAGCATTCCATACTCCTTGAGCTTTAATGCTAGTAATACCAGAGCTTCTATCAATGACTCACTCACATGGCCACATCCAGTTCTATAGGGTATTTATTCAGAGTGATGGCCACAATAATAAAAATTAAAATCATTGTTTAAAGCATTGAAATATGACCAAAATAAGAATGAGGATGTAATGCACAATGTCAGTTTCTTCACACTGAAGCCCTGATTTGCAAATGTGAGTGAAAGATTGACTTTACATTTCCAGACATGATTAGCTGCCAGCTTTAATCAAATTGAGAAGTAATTAGAAAATCAAAACTTGATTAGCTCTTTGCTTGATTTACTAAAATTGCAGTTTATGCAGTTTAAATGATGGGGGAGGGGAAATGTCTCTTCCCTACATGGAGCCTACTGTTCTGTATTAGGGGAGCACGGGAAGAGGATTGTTGCTTACAGTGCTTCACTCCTCAGTACCCCAGCACCGAAACTGCAGCGAGTGCAATGCTGGATAAGCAAAGACCTCATCCCTTTTTATCTGTGGAGTAGACGTGTTGTGAGTAGCTGCTGAGAGTTGTTAGGGATGCCTGTGACCCAGGCAGCCTGAATTTTCATTATTCTCTTCTTCCTTCATGGAGCGCCTCAGTATTGTTACAGAGTTATGAAAATGTGAACGTTGCACGTGTGATTCTGCAATTTAGGAAATTATCTAATTGATGTATGTGCCCTAACAGTGCAGGCAAAGCTGAAAGGGGACAGCAGTCTTGGCAGCGTAGGAGTTCAGTTTTCGTCTCTGTCACCATTGTCTGTGGGACATTTGCCTGTGCTTAATTTCTGTTTTTCCTTTCTGTGGAACAGGTGTTTTATTCTTTCACCTTATTCGACTTTGAGACTCTGATGATAAAATAAATAAATCTGTAAACTAAAATACTCTAACAGATACCCCTCTAGTTACACAAATCAAATGGAAAATATTACATTTTTATATGCATGAGGCCAAAAATAAATGTGTTTTTTTCCTGTATGCAGTTTGTTACAGTTTTCCTTGTCTGTCTTCTTCCTGAGATTAGATAGCTGTAATGCTCTCTGCATTTACATTGTGACCAAGACACGTTTTAATGCATCTTTTATACTGGAGTCTTATTTGTTACAGAAGTAACTGCAGTGGAGAGCTTCTCTGAATTAATTTAATGACAGAATTAGTAGGCCAGCTGTAATCCCGGTGAAGTACCTTAAAATCTGCACTTTTTGGAGGTAGCTTTATTGAAAAAAGATTTAAAAGAAGTTTAACACAAATTCAGAACACAGTGTAAGATGCTATTTTTTTTCCTTCAACTGCTGTGCCAGTATCTTAAAAATAAAAAGTACAGTGTAATTAAACAGAAGACTAGAGTGATAAGCCTAGTAATGTTACAGTATAGAGCATTGGAAAATGCTGATATTTAGGGAGCCCAATTCTGCTATCAAATGCGAAGTATGAAGCATTAATTAAAACATGAAGTATTAATTAAAGGAAATTGACTCTTCATTGTATTTGTATATCTGAAAGCCAAATGGATCCCTTGGATAGTCTGTATTTCAGAGTACACTATAGCAAAGTTGAGGAAAAAAAATGCACATTCTTTTCAATTGATTATTTTTATTCCTTTAGTTTTTAAGGCACTTTCTTTTCAGACATGGGTAGTTTATATAGCAATTTAATATATTGAGTATTTCTGCCTCAGGCTGCAAGGTTGTGGTATGGCAGCTGATCTATTTCTCTTTTGGATTAACTATTTAATCCATAAAATTTTGCTTTCTCTAGGGGACTTTAGTAGCTTTCAGCGTTACTCTTGGGCTTTCAAACTTCTATAGACTATTAAATGAACTGTTGTGTATTTTTTATCAAAAGCTTTATTTACTTTTTCTTGAGCTCTCAGGAACTGCACCGTGCTTATCTTCCCTGATTCCTTTCTTCCTGGAGATTCAACCTGCTATGGGGAACACATCTCCTTTGCCTATCTTTACTGGTTAGGAAGCCTTTTTCTCATTGGACTGAAGAGGGGTCCCACCATCAGTTTGCAGGACCTGTCATATCACAGAGTGTCTGCTCTGGTGCAGCCATGGCACACAATGAAGCACAGTTGGTTTTGTTTACCTTCAGCTAAAGTGTGCTGCTGAAGAAGGTAGATCCTAACAGGAACAGAAGTGGCAGGAGTCCCTGACAAGCAAAGATGATGGTTGATAGCTCAATGAATGGGATTATATGATGTGTGCTGAGATATGGGAGGGCTTGTACTAATCTCTCTCCCATCCAATGTTCAGCTTTAGGTTCCTGATAGATGAAACCTCAAGCTGATAGAGTTCATACAATTAGAAAGGGAAAATTAGTCTTCATAATTTTCATTTCAGGTTCTTAAAAGAATAAACAGAAAAAAAATTCCATAATTCCATTTTTGCCATGTAAAGGCAGTGGATCTGTCGTTCTGTTGCTGTCAAGGTTGATTTTAGTTACAGAGAACTGAGTTTTCACTTAAGGGATGAAGAGGTTTTTTTTTTTTTGCTTGCAAGTGTTGTGGTGGGAGACAGCAAGATTTCATAAAAATATGTGTTTGTCAAAAAAGAGTTTTAACAACAAGGATAAGGAATATGTAACTGAAACTTTAATTTTAAAACTGGGGGGTGTTTCATTTATTTAGGGTGTTTTATCTTGATTATTTTTCTTTTCTTTTGCCTATATTTCCGACTGCTTACAGTTTTTACTCTGAGTTACATCACTCAGTCTTGTTATAGAATTATTTTTTAAAAAATATTCCGTTTAGCTAATGTCAGTGGTCTAAAAAAAAAAGATTGTCAGAAAATCTTTGCAGTGAAGTTTATATGGTGTGACAGGGGTCTAAATAATTTTAAGAGATCTAAAGTATATTTTGTCTCATGGGTGCCTTGGTGGCTTGGTTTGGGCCATTTGTACCACAAAAAAGTTGCTGTCTTTCAGGACAATTTTGGGGGTTACTTTCATGCACAGCTTGACTTTTTTGGAGTGAAATGACTGTTTTTTCCATTAACTGTGTACCGAGTCTGGCTGGCACAGTTCAGTTTCTTCACAGCACCCTGTATGGTGCAGTGCTTTGTATTTGGGGCTAAACCAGTGCTGATAACACAGGCCTTTTGGCTTTTGCTGAGTAGGGCAAAACTTTTCTTCTCACCCCACAGAGACTGGTAGGCTGGGGATGGGGAAGAGCTTGGGAGGAGACACAGCCATGACAGCAGATCCCAACTCACCCAGATGATATCCCATACCATGTGGTGCTCAGCCATAAAAGCTCAGGCACAGGAGGAAGAAGAAGGGGCATTCAGGGTTATGGTGTTTGTTTTCCCAGGTAGCCATTAATGTGCACAGAGTCCCTGCTTGCCTGGGAGGTGGCTTAACATCTGCTTACTGATGGCAAGCAAGGGATTTTGCTGTTCTTGCATGTGCAGCTTTTGCTTTCCTCTGTTTAAACTGTCATTATCTCGATCCATGAGTCTTCTTGCTTTCCTTCTCTTTTCTCCCCACCCTCAAAAGAGTGGACTGAGCAAGAGGTGGGGTGGGTGTTTGGCTGCTGGGCAGGGTCAGCCTCCTGCAAAATGACGGAGGTGAAAGAAGTTGCTGTCATTTCTTGGCCTAAGGGAGTTAGTTTTTCACAGGATGTGAGGATGGGGATGCTACCCCTCTTATTGATAATGTTAGGAAGGAAGACTGTAGGTACTGTCAGGAGTTGATTTTGAAAGGAAAATAACTGTTTTGTGCCTTAGAATCTATTCCACGATATTGGTTTGTGGCTCTTCTAGGAGGGTTGGTGAAATACTGGAACAAGTTGCTCAGGGAGGTCATGTATTCCCCAGCCCTGGCAGTGTCCAAGGCCAGGCTGGATAAGGCCCTGAGCAGCCTGGTGTAGTGGGAGGTGTCCCTGCCCATGGCAGCAGGGGCTGGGACTGGATGAACTTTAAGGTCCATTCCAACCATTAACATTCTTTGTTCTGTGTTCCATCCTTAAGTTACATCCGGCAAACCTCTGAAAAAAGGGGNTAACATTCTTTGTTCTGTGTTCCAAAATCCTTCTGTGTTCTTAAATCCTTAAAACTTAAGGATTGAAGTTACATCTGGCAAACCTCTGAAAAAAGGGAGAGTGGTTTTGTGGATGAGAAGTTCCAGGTTCTTTTCCTGAGTCTCCAACATTTTTTTTTTAATTGTTATTATTTATTCTGGTATGTTATCAATATGTACTTCACAGGGCAAACTGGAATCCCCCTTCAGAAAATTAGCCATTGTCAGCACCTGTAGCCGTAAAATTATACTTGTGGAAAGGTTTGATGTGTTTTTTTTAGCTCTCAGTTACTGATATAGCAGTGCTGTGACAAATCCCTTGTACCTTTTCCCTGGCTGTTCTATTGTTTCAGTGAGAATTCTTTGTGAAATAACATTATTCTTTGGTAAGCAATCCAGGGTTAAGGGAACACCAAACTCCTATTTGCATTAAGATTCTAATGGTTAATAACATCCCAAAATTTCAATATTTGCAGGAACTGAGCGGGTAGATAAGTCTAAGAGGTTTTAACCTTAGAAGCATTGTGTCTCAACAGAAGTGATGCTGCTTCATGCTATGTGTTACCATAATTAAGAAGCATTCAGAAGTTGTTTTTCTTTCAGTGATTTCAAACATGTTCTTGTGATTCAAGTTTTAGTGGGGATCGTAACCTGTACTCCAACAGTATAATTAAGGTAATTGACAAAGGCAAAACTAGTTTACAGAGTTAATTAGATTTTCCCATCTCCTCACTTTCAGTTAAGCTTGTTGGTCTGATGCGTTTCTTCCTGCTTAATTGCCATTATTTTTACACAGTATACAGCTTGTAGTAGTGTAGTAGTCTGTCAGATAAATAGTGGTTATTGAAATAATCATGGAGCTAAATTATTTTTTTCAAGTTTTGATTATCCTCTTGTGTTTGAACAGCAGAGCTGTATAATTAATATTTACTTCATTTATGTAGCAGTTTTGGTTTACACTTTGAAGTACATTTAGGTTGTTGTGTGAAGATTTTGTTGGGTTTTTTTGTTGTTTTCTTTTTTTTTTCCTGGATAACAAGAACCTTACTGTACTGCAGGAACAGGCATAGCCCATTAAAACAACTGTTATTACAGCAGATGAAATATTAAGAGACTACAAATCCTTTAAACTGTTCATAGATTAGAGCAGAAATCATAGCAGTGCTGAATGTTAAACCAGACAATGTCAGAAAAATATTTATGGTTTTGGTAACACAGCAGTATTAAACGTTGGATTGCTGCCCTGCAGATCATACAATTCTATCAAACACTTCTTATGTTATGATTCAACTAAATAATTCACCCCTTTCAGAATGTGTATTGGTTTGCAATACCATTGATAAATTTATTCTTTTCATTGTCATCTAGATGAAAGGAGGATAAATACTAAAGCTAAAGTACTATTAGATGCAGATCACAGGTAGTGTTTGTGAAGTATGTATAAATACATAATTTTTCAAACAAAATGCTTTTTAAACACGTGAGTACAAGCATCTGTCCAGTCCCTGCAATCACGAGATACCAAAATCACTTTGTTCAGTTAAGTACCTTGCAGAGTGAAAAGTGAAAATTTCTGCTTCTCTTGAATATGATGACATTTGTACATTTTAGTGAAAATCCATAGGCTGCCAAGTTTGGGGACTGAAACAACAACTTTTGTGGCTATATTCTCCTCTCTCTTCTTACCTCCTGTATCTTACACCTCACGAGCCTGGATGTAGCTCACCTACATGTTGTGCTCGTTTCCTTTGCTTCACCTCCCCTCTCTACTGTGACACTGACCCTTCCATAGCTGACCTTAGCACGCACATCTTCCTCAAAGAGGACCATCACGAAGGAATGCAGTGACTGTAGTTGTCCTGGCTGTGACACAGGCCAAGTAAACTCGTCCTTAGGCTGTTGGTGCAAAATGCTGTCCTGTCATGTTGCTTTTGTTTCATAGGAGTCCTCTGGTTGTGATCCTTGTCACCCCGCAGGACGTGAGGTGGCTCTGTGCTGGTAGTCTTGAGCCCTCACAAGGGGTGTGAACTGGAGCTGGGTGAATTAATTCTTGTCATACTATTGTATGGCTTAAGATCTGACTGGAAAGTGCAGCTGTATTTCTCATGGATTATCACTATTTTATGAACCTTGCTGCGAGATGAGAGCCCTCAGAGAGAGAGTGAATGATGTGGGCATTGCAATGAGAATGTCTTAAATGGCCAAAAAGTAAGTGACAGAGCAGCCAGGTTGCTGGTACTTCCCTGACCAAACTATCCCAGTGGAAATAGCTCTACAAAACCTCGTGCCTTTTGGCTGAAATACCAGTGTGATGCAAAGATCTTCCAAACACTTGAGCAGAATGATATGGGGATAAAATGTCCCTCTGTCCCTCTGCACAGGGAGGAGTGCTAGCTTGCACCTGAGCAGTCGCAGAATTCCTGGTATCAACACTGTCCATGAAGGTCTCAGCACTGGGATACTGGTGCACTGAAGAACATTTTGACACACTGGAGGGAAAACTTCCTTGTTCTCAGGTGAAGCTGAATGTTTGGTGCTGCTGCCAGTGAATATGTCTGGTGATGGTGGTGGAAGTAAATTGTTCATTGTGACTATGGCACAAACAATGCAAAAAGCCCACGTGAAACATCTGTGAAGCACCAGCTAAACTGGAATGAGTGGGAATGTTTCTAATATTTTTCCTTGGGTTTCTTTGCTTGTTGCTTTGGGTTTTGTTGTTTGATTTTGTTTGTTTGTTTTAATGCATCTGAGTTTCCATTATTTCCCTTGTAAACACTACCGGTCCAGCTTCCTAAAAATTTACAAATTATTATCATGCACATTGGTCCAGTAGTTTGGGCACGTGGAACTTAATAATCTTATGGATGGAAGGCCCTTGATTTTTGGGTAATATGCCCATTTCAGTGTCTGAATCCGAACAGTTTCCAGGTCTAATCTTACCTGATAGAAAATTGTTTCTTTGAGACCTCTCATCTACTCCTCTGAGACATGATGTAAGAACATGTAAGGGCAGAAGATTTTGATCTTCGTAGGCATTTGCATTGAAACATACTTGTTTAAAATGTGTGAGAGTTGGCCAGAAAAGTAGATTTGTATTTTTGCTGCTGTTCAGTAAAATTGAAGGGTCTTGGTTTCTTGTTTATTCAGTAGAGAGCAAAAGAGACAGCAGAAGACTGTAGGAGGGCTGATTGTTTTTATGTCCATATTTCCCTAGACGAGATAGATGAAAACAGAAAGCTTGATATTTCCCATACTTATGTATGCAGAGGTTTTTCTGAGTGACAATGGTAACATTTGTGGTGATCCATTAGGCAATTGTCTTGCTTAATGATATGTTTCAAATAAATCTTGACATGTCAAAAATATTTAGCTTTCATCTTATATATATTCAGCTATTCTGAAGGACTGTGATCTTCCCGTCATGAAAATGTACTTTTTAAATTAAAAGGACTAGAGACTACAGTTATGGAAAGCAATTGGGAAGAGTAAATCTGGGAGGCTTTTGGTTTGTAGGGTTTTCATGTATGTGTCCAGACAATGTTTGTCCTTCCATCACAGAAAGGTAAAAGTGCCAGGTCTCACTGGCATGTAGGATGGGATATGTTTCTTAAATTGAAGAATTTGTGGAGCAAGACTCCAGTCTGTTTTATTGTGGGGTATGTCAAGGTGAAGAGGGCATGTCTCCCACACTTCACACAAGGAAATGTGTGTTCTTTTCTGCAAATGTTATCATTTGTATCTATTTTAAAAGCTGAATTGATGATGCCATATATCTGTGCTGTTCAGATGGCTGGTTTTGTTTTCTTTATGGTGTTGTTTAGATGATAAGTTGAAACTTCATGAGGATCAGCTAAATGAAAACTATTATTTCTAAGATGATAGTTATAAATATGGGAATGCAAGGACTCAGTATTTAGTCTGGATGCTCAAAGTGTAATGCAGGTAATGCACTGGTAGAACAGGCTTTTTCTTTTGAGGGCACAATAAATGGGCTGTGCTTCTGGGTCCTGGAAAAGAGACCATTCAAAAGTTTTCAGACAGAATATTTTCTTTCTGATACCGAGACATCAATCCATTCACCTCACTTAGAAATGCTTTTCAGCATGTGATCCATTCAGTGCTTTTCCTCAGAGTTCACCTGGCAGACACTGCTGCTTTTTTATGGGTTGAGGGAAGGAACACCAACTTCTGCACATTCCTCTAGTGGTTTAGTTTATTAGGGAAATGATGCATTTAACACCCCTACAAACAAATCGGCTGTGTCATGGGATATTAACTTTCTCTTGCCTGAATTAATGAAATCTGTTTGAGGATTTTTTTTTCCCCTAACCTCAAATGCCTTAAATAGAAGGTTATTTTCTGGCAGAAGGAAATGCAGTTCACAAATGCAATAAACTGCAAGGTCTAGTGACTGAACCACAAAATATTAAAGCTAAAATGATGTTGCATGTTAATTCAGAATTGTCCTCTGTGGAATAATTCCATGGCAATCAGGCAGCCATGTCAATATTTTGTTTCTCTGTGCAGCAGTTTTGGAAAAACCTAACTTCAGAAAGGAAGGCCTGGTGGAGAGTGGAAAATAAGGCAGAAGGGGATGAATCTGTGAATTTTTAGGAAGAACAAATGCAAATATCCAGAAAAACAAAGCCTAAATTTTGGTTTTAACCTTACATTCTGTACGAGGCACTGTTCAGGGAACCTGTGTAGGAGAGAGTTGGCTACTTGTGTTTCTCATTGATATTCCTTAGCCATACTCATGCTTGTAGGTCAAGTAAAAGGTCATGCAGCGAAAGCAGAAGAGAAGATGCTTGCCAGCCTCAGGTTAGTAGTGCCTCTGGAGGTTTATATGTCAGCCACTTGGATTGCATTGCATACTTTCATCAAATACTAGAGCTTCCATATAGTCATTCAGGAATTAATGAAAACTGTATAAATTTGTCTTAATTAAAACAGTCCAGGAATATCATAGTTTCGATGTATGTGATTGAGAAGATATCTGAAGTTTAAACTGCATGAATTCTGTGTATTTCTCTTTCTCATGAGTTAGAACAGATATACTTATTTAAATATGAGTCTGAAACTTGTTAACCAAACTTTCTTGGAAAAAAAACCCTAATTTTTAAGCTGAATATAAAGTATGAGATTTCAGCAAAACCACATCTGACTTTTTGTTTTGTTGCTGCCATATTGTACTCTTAACACAGTGGGAAATAGATCCAGCAGTCAGCTGCCAGCAGAAGTCTCCAATGGAGAGCTCATGTTTTATTCCTCAGCTGCTCCAAGTATGGTATTTTTGAGTTTGCCTCTACAGGAAAAGTTTCAGAAAGGATACTGAAAGAAGAGCTGGTGATAACAATAGCCAGTCTGGGTTCTATTCTGTGAAAAATCAAGCCTCCGGGTTTTAGATTTAAAAACTTCTATATTTAAAACATAAAAACATAGTAGAAAGGGCAAGCTTTTAATAAGCATTGGAGAGATTTAAGAATAGCTCCACTATTTAAACATTTGACAATACTATGAATTTTTAACTAACTTTTTCATGAACTTCATTATTCATAAGTACTTTTAACAAACTGGGTAATAAATTTGAAACGTGTAATTTGAAACATCTCTGTTAATACTGTAATCATGAGTTATTTCAAACTGATTTTCTTTAGTAACTCTAAGGGCTCTAAGTACTGAGTGGATGTAGAAGAAAAAAAAATAAAAGGAACAACAAAATAAAGGAAACAGAGGAAATCTAAAGGCTGTATGTGTTCTAATGTACCATCGCAAAGTTTAGGAGTTGGTGTTTCCACTACAGAATGAAAACATTAGTACCGGTGGAGAGATTTCCCCCAAGTATTCCTGTAATGATATTTGCTGTCCTTGGGAAGTGCAGGCTTATATGGGAAATAGAAAAAAGAATTATAGTTGTTATGATAGAACTGCTTAAGGTGATGAGAAGGACTATCTTTGCCTTTGCTTCTTTTCCAGCGCTCTGTCTTCTACAGAATTTCCATTTAAACATGTTAGCTTTTTGATCAGTATTTCTTTTCTTATTCTGGGTTTAACACAGAAAAAGACATCCACATTATCTGGTAATTATTGATATCATATTAAAAGAGGAGGAAGCAAAATAAAGTAGTGTACAATCCTGGGTCACCTACAGAGCCCCCACCCTTCAGTCATACAAAAATCCACCTTCAGATTTGTTTGTGAAAGAAAGCATCTGCTTTCTCTGTTCTCCTGGTTACAGCTAAGTGGGAAATGATCCAATATGTCTTTTCCTCTCTTAAAAAGCCTTCAACCCTGCCTTTTCAGATACACAGAACTTTGCAAATCAAATAGATTATTGTCTGTGTTAATGAATAGCATCCTTTTAAAATAGATGCACATTAAATGTGTTATAAACTGATTTCTTCTTGTAACATCTCAGATTATACTCATTGTAGTAAAAGTAAGATATATTTATGATTCAGTAAGAATGTGGATAAAGATTGTACAGACGGTGGACTTCCCTCAGTTTTTTAAGTGCTTGGACTCACTTCTGTTTTCTTTTATTCTTTTAATAGCAATTCTTGTTTTCTGTAGTTTTTGTTAGTTCAGTCATAATCTTGCTATCATATTCATTAAAAAATATTTATTTCGAATTGTTGTTCACCATGACTCATCACCATCAATACCAAGGGCCTGATGTTATATTTTGACCTCCTTATTAGTATTCTTACCATATTAAATGGAGGAGTCTTTCTTCAATAATTGATAAGATAAAAAAAAAAAGTAGTGTTCTGCAACTCTGTAATTTTTCCTCATTTGGCTCCCTTATAAAGATGCTGTGCAGCCATCTTCCTAAGCAGAGAGCACATTCCTTGCCTAAGGCCAAAACAATTATCTGCCATCATAAAGAAGTTAAACCAGTGTGGACGAGGGGGAGAAAAGGCTTGAAGTGCTAGTTATAAATTCTAGCAGCAAATCTGCAGGCAAGTGAAAAGAATCAGTAAGGGTACCTCTTGAAAGCAAAGCCATGTCCCATTTGGTATAAAAACCACCGGGCTGCAGAGTTAGGACATGCTGAAGGGGTAAGAGTGCTGCAAGGGCTTTGCATGTTTGCTGTTTTAAATGACTGTGACTTGAGAAATAGTTTGGCTAAAGATATGTTTTTAGATCACTCTCTATAGTTAGACACGTAAAAGGGCAGCATTGCCTATTTGATACATTATCGAGTATTTTGACTTATGAAACAATTCGTCCTTTACTGCTTTAAATTTCATTTTTAGCTTTTATTTTTGTTACTTTTTCAGTTACTGCATTTGAAATAATGCCTTTGTTGCTGGTATCAGACATAGGCTTGTGTCTTAATGAGCAGCACTTTATGAAGCAGCAAAGTTACAAAAAATATGCAATGTTGCTTTTATCCATATGACCACAGAAAATGAGGCCTTAAGAGACATTTGTGTTCTTGCACAATTTGTCTGCTTTCCTTTAAGATAAGTATAAGCATGCTAAGCTTCCCCCCCACCCCCGCCCCCCGCATTGTTTAGGGGGTTCTGGGGTTTTTTTGGTTTGGGTTTTTATTTTGTTTGTGTGGGTGGGGTTTTTTGTGAAGGGTATTTCTCAGGGGTCTGTTAGTTTTGGTGTCACATAGCTGATCACATGGATAAAATGCCTGTTTATGGATGATGAGTGTCCAAATAATCAGAAGACCAGAATATAAAATACCTGACAGAATTTTTTTTGTCTTGGTTTAAAAAGTTCTCATATGAGCATAAATAATAACTGTTGACTACATGGTCAGCTAGACATAGCTTTAAAGTGAAAATATTTTATTGCTACAGAAGAATGCTGATTTTATAAAACTCTTCCCTCTGCCCCTTCCTGCCTCTTTCTGATACAGATGTACCTAATATTTTGATATAGTTTTCTTTTTTAAAATGTGGTTGTAGAGTATAAGTCATGCTCTAGCTGTTTCCCAGACTAGCTGGCTTTTATTGACATTTTAAAAAGCATAGTCACAGTCAGGTTTGAGTTACAATTCATTTACATGACTATTTTCCACTCATTCACTCTGTAAGTGATAAGGCTGTGCCGTACTACTTGATCTATAAACACAGAGGCAATAAAAGGTCCAAGTCTTACAGGAATGGAAAAGCTAGCTATAAAGCCAAAACCAGAATCAAATAGAGAAATGGAATCAGTAAGATGGTGTCACAAGCCTGGCTGGCACACTGGGCTGCATTTTGTGTTGGAGCACCCTTTGTTGTGATCCTGGCAGTATGAGGAAGGTGAATTTTAATGGGTTGTTTCAAGAAGACTAACACTTCATGTTTGCCAGCTTGCAGAATTGTTCTTCACATTGAAAAGGTTTTGGAGGCTTCCAGCCTGGGTTGAGAAGTAGAAATAGGTATCATAATGCTGAGGTGGAGAATGGCATAGGACAAGAAGGCTGTGAAAATGAAGAAAGCTTATGCAATAAAGGAAATTATGTAAATAGCTTAAAATAAGCAATGATGGAGTACAGATGAGATTCCTTGAGGTGGAATGAGAGGGATGGAAACAGTTTTAAGTTGTGCAACAGAGTGGTGATCCAGAGGATTCATGTTGTAGCAGCCATTGCTAATGGAATGCAGCACTGTGCGTATCTTCACTGATAAACCTTTTTTTTGGTGGTAGCCAAATCTGGAATGGATTTGAGTGGTGCAAAACCAAGGAAGGTGGCCCTGCCACAAGATAAGCGCTTTTTTTTATTATTATTATTCTGTATTAAAAAGTTCCACGCAAAAAGCATCTGTAGACCAAAACAATGAAGGACTTAGCAGAGGGTATAATCAGTATAGTGATTTAAGTTAAGCTGAGAAGGCTGAGCTGCAGGTGGCTATTTCTATAGGAAGTATTCGTGAAAGAGATTTTAAAGAGGGGAGGAGTGAGGGTGCAGAAGGATGAGCTTCAGTTGTGCTCTAATACATCTGAAATGTATGCTAGACATCCATAAGAAAAGGCCAGAAGAAGAGGCTAATGAGATTTTAATTTGGACCTGGTGTAGGAGAACTAGAATAAAGAGGTAGCTTGGTGAGACAGGTGCTTAAAGCTGTTACATTCACATATGATGTTTGAGTTTGTGGATGGGATTATGGAGTTATAATGGAAGAAAAGTTAGAACACAAAGAGAAATTAAGCCATTAAAAACCAAGGGGTTGACACAAGGTTTAAAGGGAAAAAAAATCTGAAATTTAGACTTCAAAACCATGGACAAAATTGGCACAGCCAGAATAAAAAAAAAAAAAAAGGTGGGAAGTGGTAGTAGTTGGCTAAATCAGTGCATTTAAGAATGCTTTGGATTTATTCTTTAAAGGAAGGACAAAAGGAAGTTTGAGAGGTGAGTAGCTGCCTCAGAAATTTTTTCTGTGGAGGATGTTGATACAAAATATCCTTTCCCAGAGACAGGAATTAAAGTTCTTCAGTGGCCCTTTGCATCCAAGATAGATGTGTAAGGAATGAGCGTCCTGTGAGGAAAGTGATTTCTGTGGAATTAGTAGGGAGGTTTGTGGTTTATAGTATAAATAGTTTTTGAATATGTTACAGAATGTAGCCACAAAGTTTCTTTTTGTTTTTTCCTTTTATTCAAATTCAGGAAGCAAAAGGATTATTCTGAACTTAATATTTGTATTCCTACAATAAATTTCCATAATTATTTTTATTAGCAGCATGTTTTATACATAGTATTTCTAACTGCTATAAAGAATCTTGCTTATATAATAAAAAAAATTCTCTAAGTAACTTGCTTTGACTAATAATGGCTTGTTTTCCCATTAGAGTGTTTTAAATAACCTTTTAAAATTCAGTTTCACAATGCTTTGCCAATTTATAAGTTCATATGATATCTAATGGGTTATAAATATAAAGCAAATTTAAAAGTTTTCATCTGTTGTTTTTCTGTTCACTTTTTAATGGGCTTTATAAAACCTATCAATAATAATGAACTCCAGAATTTGTTTTATAAAGTTTTTCTTAAGGGTCTATCTGTAAATTTTCCACCCACTATTCTGTAAGGTCTTAAAATCTCCTGCTAGTCATTACATTAGAGCACCATAGAGTTATATAAATGTATATGTGCACAGAGATATATGTGTAGCATACATATATATATAGATGTGTAAAAAGTCTGACCCATTCAAAAGACTGTACAAAAAAATAACAATTTTTCAGGTCTAATACTTTCCTCATAAATATGAACATTTTAGCATTGTCACCTGGAACACTTCAGATATTAAAAAGTGAGAATTTTAGAAGACAAAGCTGAAATAATGAGTAAACGTAGCATGTCTAGTCATCATCTGTCAACAAAAAGTACTTTGAAGTATGACAATGATTGAATTTTTAATATGCACTTAATTGGAAAAGTTGTGTTAATGTGTCAAAAACATGTCTCAAAAAAGGCAACAGGTATGATTCTATCAAATTTGGTGATGATAAATATTTCCCACCACACTGATAGAACTGGCATTATGTAAGCCTGGTTCTTCTGAAACTCCTGGTTTTCACACAAGGTAACTGCATGGAGGGTTGTTTACCCGAGGTTTCTATAACAATTTTGCATCAAAGTTGCTGGGACAGATTTGCCATTTTAAAAGTAATTGTTTGGCTTAATGTCATAATGGGAATGTGAATAAACTTTGAGTTTTTCAATTATTTCTGTAAAATGGTCAAAATCTGTTTCTGAGACACTATCCCTACTAAGAACTTGTCTCAAACATGTTGTACTTTACAGCCATTTCAGTAGTTTAGGGTCATTATTATCATATTGTCAGGTCACCGAGATTCCTGGTTTTATGGTTGTTTTTATAATTTATTCCTCCATTTGCAAATTAAGTTTCATTTGTGAGCATGGAAATTACTACATCAGCTAATGGTGTCTTGAGGCAAATCACAATTTTCTCATGATGTCCGGTTGTGTCATACCAGAGCTGGAAATGTCTTTTTTTTCCTTCCCTCAGTAAAACCCCCATGTTTTATTAATAAGCATAGTGTGATGAAGATAGAGCATTAATTTAGATGACTTCACCAGGTTTTTTCACTTCGCACAGGGAGGACAATCTCACACACGGGCCAGGGCTGAATGCCAGTGGTTCCAAGCCTAAGCATGGCAGTGCTGTTCCACTGGTAGGGAGTGGAGACTGGAACCACTGCTGTAATTGCACTGATTTGCTCTTTCACTGCACTGAATATTTGCCTGATTCGTTTGCCCATAGTTATATTTTCCTCTGTCAGTGGACAAAAATGGATCTGCTCCAAGAAAATTACTTTCTCCAACTTAGAGAAGAAAAAGAGTCGAGCTATGGTTTCTTCCTTCAGGGGTTCATTCAAATGCATTTTATATTACTGTGGTAGTTAAATATTCCTGTTTCAGTTAGTGAAAGCACATTCTGGCTATGGAAACTTTCAGGTAATAGAAATTTTACTCTGAAAATCCTTGTTAATTTTGAGAACAAAATTCAAAATCTTTTATTACAAACATGAAGTGCATTTGTTAGATCTCAGAACAAGGACAGTGAAGAATGCAAAATGCCCTTTGTTTAGTGGGCGAGTAGCAGGTGGTGATGGTGTGTGACCCTTCAGGCCAAACCTGCCTAGGACCCATATGCTGCTACCATAAAGCAAGCAGAAAAAAAAGTATCCTCCTTGTTATCTTAAGCTTGCTATGAGCAGTTAGTTTTCAGAAGAAAACATAAAATTAAAACCCAAACTAGGTTCTATAGCTTCCCTCCAGCTTCTGAAGTGTTTGCATATAGATGAGAGTGTGATATATGTTTTCAGCAGTCAGCTTCCTGTCACTCACAAATATTTTTTTTCCTGAGGGTATCCTCAATCAGTGTTTTTTTTTTTTTTT